>CAJVPK010000350.1:0-37827 GCA_910592015.1 Diversispora eburnea | reverse complement strand
TTATTATTATTATTATTATTATTATTATTATTATTATTATTATTATTATTATTATTATTATTATTATTATAATTATTATTATTATTATTATAATTATTATTATAATTATCATCGTTATTATTATTATTATTATTATTTTGTGTTGTTTTCTCTATAGTTTCGGTTCTTGTATTATCAATATTAATTACTTGTTTATCTAATTCAATGGAATTTATAATTATAGGTGAATATTTTCTTTCATTTCTTGACATATTTGTGTTCAGTTTTTGTGAAGTATTCACTTGAATCTTAGGTAAACTTTTGGTAGATATAGAAATTGCTTTTTCGTTTGATATTTGAAAAGTTTTTGGAATATTTCTCTGTCGACCTTTACTTGAATTATTAATTTTTTCAACTTGTGCTGAATTTTCTAATTCAAAGGTTTGTTTTTCTGCAATTTTCTTGTTAGAAAAATCTAAAATTTTATCGAAAATACTTGGTGAAGGATTATCTTCCATAATTTCTTTATCTGGCAGATTCATAGATGGATTTAAAGATGATGATTGTACTATCTCTGTGTAATTTGGAAAAGCTGTTTTCAATGAATTATTTTCAAATTGTTCATAATCTACTGGTATTTCAATGGAGGATCCTTTGGAAATATCATTTTCTTTTTGTTCTTTAAAGTTACTGATTTCTTCTAAATTTCCTAAAGATCTTGAAACATCACAATCTGGATCTAATAATTCCTCATTAATTAATTCAAATGACTCAAATGATTTTATTCCAGGAAATTTTGGCGTGTGTTTATTCAATGCTTGTGTAAACTCTTTTAATCCTTTTTCATTTAATTCATTATTTTCTTCTATAATTAAGAAATTTTCCAATTTTACGTATAATTTTGTTTCAATTATAATATTATGAGTACTCAGAAATTCTAAAACTTTGGTAGATTCTTGAGCAGCAATATTTAATAAGTCTTTATCATTAGAATCTAATATAACACACAATAATGAAAAATAACGCATCTGTAAATCATATAATGAATCAGAAAATTCTAAGGCATAATTTTCATGTGACATTAATGTAATCGTTGCTATTTTCAAATATTCGGAAAGTAAAATTTTTATCTCTTGATTCCTTGTTATTATGCCAAAACGATCCCACTTTTTACATAACTGAAATATTTTATAATATTTTACCCATAGAATATCCCAAAATTGCATAGTCAAAATCTTGAAATTTTGAAAATATGGTTTATCTTTAAATATACATTTTTCTCCGAATATGAGTGGAATGAATTCACATAATAATGTTTTTATGTTGTTCGCCAATTTAAGAGTATCGCATCCTACGTCAGTCCATTGAATAAAACTAGTTGTAACACTTATCAAACCTAAAATAGTAGCTTCTGTGTTTTCTTTGATCATCTCATAATAAGAATTACTGAAATATAATTTCTTTAAAAATAATAACCCTGATGCCCTAATATTTAAATCCGGAGAAGCCAAAAAATGAATTATTGAAAATGATGCGATATGTACAGGTAAAAAAGTCTTCAATTTTTGTGTGTTCATCATTTGAATTTTCTCCAGAAATCTGAGAGTAATACACTTAATATTTAAAATCGAAAGATTAAAGGCTGATAATAAAGCAACATTACTGTTCTGATTTGTTCCTCGATTATTTAAATCAGAAGCGTCATCCATAATTGCAATCTTGTTAAAACATTCTATGAAAGACACAATTGTATGACTTCTAAGTTCTAAATGATCTAAAATATTTTCTGATGCATATTTAAAAATATTTCTCCATACAGAAAATCGTAATTGATAATCTAATTTTGAGAGACTGTCCACATAATCCATTTTCCCAATAAAACAATAAATGTCACAAACTGTCGAAACGTTTTCTCTCAGTATTGTTAACCATATAAATTCATCATGTATAACATCCCCTACGCCTTGTTCAATTAATGTTGGCTGTTTCTTTGGATATGAATTTCGTAATGTATTTAAAGATAAAATCAACGATTGACAAAACAATGGTGTTATAGGTGAAGCTTTAGTTATAAAAAAAAATGCATCAAATATTCGCTGAACAAAGTAAGTAATTTGTGAGGAAATCAATCGCCAAAATTTTTCTTTGAGTTTATCCAAAATTATATTCAAACAATTAATCATCTCGACGAATCCTAATTCGGTAGGTTTTGATAGATAATTATTACATGCAATTATGATGCTTTGTTGTTTTGTAATAAAGTATTCAGCAATAACATCTTCTTCCATCTTAGATAACATCATCTCTATTCCTTTCCAGATTAATGCATGGTTATTAGTGAAAGGATATTGAGTATAAAATGCTCCGGTTTGTCGAAAAAATTCCACAATAAATGATAGAACACTATGAATAACTGATTCAAAATCTCCTTCCATCATTTCATTAAAATTTAATGAAGAATCTATATTTTGTAAAGTTGACCATGCCCAATTTTGAATTTCAAGATTTTCATGTAAAGATGCAATGAATATGCCGGGTAAAAATCTATTAGTTGGTCGGGGTAAATTCTCGCGTTGAAGAAGTATTAACAATATTTCAACAAATAATTTGTTAACAGTTCCATGTTGAAGAGCTTTTGGATAAACAAGAATTTCAAAAAGAGCTGTTGAATTATCAGTATTTAATTGCAAATTTACGATCCCTAATAATTGTGATGGATCTAAAGTGTTCGCTCTAAGAAGTTTCGCTTTAAGTTCCACTAAACCATTTCGAATTCTTGTTGCATAAACATCTTCCAAATGATTACTATATAGATCAACTGATGATGGATCATAAATTTGTTTCCATCTAAATAAAAATTAAATTAAATTAAATTAAAATTAATTAATTCAATAAAAATAAATTCAAAAAATTCGAAAATTAATTAATAAATTCAAATACAAATATAGCATTTATTCCATTTTACCTCTGAATGAAAAAGCGTATCTTTTTATGATAAGTCAACACACAATTAAAGCAATGTTTTAATTGATTTTCAAAAATACATCGAAACCTGGCTACACGATAATCAGGAGTATCAAGAGAAAATAATGGCATCATTTCGATAACTATATCTTCCAATTCAGAAGTACATAATAAATGTTGAGAGGGACTTCTATTGGTTCTCCTTAGAATTAATTTAAGAGAAGCTTCATAGAAATTAATAAAAATTTGGTTATCATAAGGATTTGATAATTTTGCATTCATTAAAGCGATAACATAACAATATTCGGGATCAGTTTCAGTTTGAAAGGCATCGTTCCGAAGAGTAAATGAATTTGACATTGTTAAAGCTTATATATGAAAGTGAATAAAAGTTAAATGTTATGTAAACCAAAAGAGAAATAATTAAACATCTACAACAAAGTAAAATAATGAAAAGGTTAATCTTAAATCTTGAAATCTTAAATGATGATCGGAAATGCCTATTTTAGAACTTAAAACTAAATTTAGCTAGTTAAAGATTAAATATTTTAATGACAGAAAATTATAAAATTCGGTTTTTTTTTTCCCAACTTATGAATTTTCATTAAAGCTTCATTATTTATGAGCGTAAAAAAAATTCGTTTATATAATTACAATTGTAAAATTCTCAAATATAAATTATTTGCATGTGACACATAAGACACATAATTTATCATAATTATAATTATTGTGACACAGTAATTTTTGATCCTTCTGATAACCACCATTTAACACATACATCTTTCTTTGTATAATCTAATCCCATACTTAAAGTATCAAACAATACTTTCTTTAATGCCAATTTACCAATTCCATTTGGTTCAGCCTCTAAAAATTCCTTAATTTTTTCTAATAAAGTTTTTATAATTATTAAATTAACGAATTGAACTTGATCAATAAGTGTTAATAGAAGATGACCTCTACGAAGATATAAAGCTACAGCTTGAATACTTTCTGGATCATTATTAATGGACGTGATGTTATTTGTAGAATCATCTTCGCTTTGACTAGATGATAAATCTGATAAATTAGTTGAATTATATGAAGTAGATTCAAATTTCAAAGATTGGTTTGAATGATCATTTAATTCTTTGGATTCTGGAGTAATACTCTCAATTTTTTTAATTAATCTATCTAAACATAACCAACACAAGACGTCATCAGTTTCTGAAGTATATTTGATGACTTCACTATACGCAGTTCGTAATTGGATGATGGAAAAGATGTTGGGATAACCCTGGAGAAAAAAAATCATATATTAGAAATTTATTGGAATAAAATTTAATATATATATATATATATATAAAATAACAATTATAATCACCTCCAGTAATAAAGAACAATAAAATGGTGCCAAATCTTTTGAAACACGTTTTTTGTTGAAGAATATAGCGAATATTACCGAATGTACAGATTCAAATAATAAAGAATCTTTATTATCTTTAATATATCTACAAAAATTTAAATTAATAATCAATAATAAATGTTATATCCAATTACATATTAAATAACACTTTTATTTTATTTTTTTTAAAAAAATCTTACTTATGAATAAAGGGTAATATTTCTTGTTCCACCATATTATCATTTATTGATTTCATAAGTTGCTCAATTACAAGTAAGTAATAAGTAATTCTACTTTTATTGGAAGGTGAATTGTTTCCATCCAAAGGTCTGCATACCTCAATTAATGAATTTACTTCTATTTCATCATCCAATGACTTATCCAAAACTGAAAAAAATACTTTTTTATACATAGAAAATCCATATAATGCAAATTTTGATGTTATAAAGTATAAATAAGAGTATGTTAAAATAATCAACTCTCTTTCTATAAAATATATGAAATATTGTTAAATATTGTTCTAAGCATTAAATTATTTTATATTTAAATTAAACAAAAAAAAAGATTTATTAATCAATTTAATCAATTTAAATTTTTACCTTGTTTTTCACATATTTCTGGTTGAAACAATGACTGATCCACAATTGATTTAAATATCATTGTTATAGAGAACAAAAGAGTTTTAAAAATTAACCA
The DNA here is from genome assembly GCA_910592015.1 of Diversispora eburnea. Taxonomy (NCBI): domain Eukaryota; kingdom Fungi; phylum Glomeromycota; class Glomeromycetes; order Diversisporales; family Diversisporaceae; genus Diversispora; species Diversispora eburnea. Next base: position 32,804 of record CAJVPK010000350.1, on the reverse strand, counting down.
TAATAAAGGAGTAGCTTTTTTGGTTTCTTCATCTATTTATTAAAAGTTAACAAAATTATATATATATATTTTGAAATATAGAAAATATAGTAATAATAATAATTTCTCATTTAAAAAAAAAAATAATAAATGTCCTTTACCTAATGATTCTTCTTTTTCTACTAAACTCAATGGACATTCTTCCCATAATCTAAATAACTCTATAGCAAAAGAATAAGTCCTATTGAAGAAATATAAATAAAAAAATGAATAACATTATATAAATAACAAAACATAAAAAAAAAAAAAATAATTAACTCACAAGTTTAATAAATCTATTATCTCATTTTTGTCAACAAATAAAACTAATTTACTAATTCCCCAAGAAATCCTTGGTAATTCCTTAAAAATGAAATCATTAGTTTTATTTTGTAGAGATTTATAAGATTTAGAATTAGTCTATAAGATTTAAATAATTTAAATAATTTAGAAATTGATTAGTATTAGAAATGCAATTTATGAATATAAGAAAAATCAAAAATAAGGAAACTCACAGTCCATTTCTGGTTATTATCATTTAAAATATCTTGAGTAATATTCTTTATAAATACTCCATTTTGAAATATCCGTGGATTTTCAAATATTATTGAAGAACAAATTTGCATAATAATTCCCTATGAATAAAAATTTAAAGAAATATAAGAAAAAATAAATAAGTAGAACTATTTATTTTAACTTTTAATACCTTTGAATTAAATTTTATCAATTGTTCATAAGGTATAGATGGAATGATTTGTCCACATATATAAGCAATAATTTCTTTTTTAGGATCTGGAATTAAATTTTAATTAATATAGAAAATAAATATCTAAATTTTGAATTAATAAATATGGAAATAATAATAAATTACTCATTTTATTTTGTTCATCTAGAACAATTATATCTTGATTTTCTTTAATAACAGAATCTAAACTTGTTAAAAAAGCATCCTCAACTTCAGTGATAAGTTCACCTATTGGAAATCGTTTCTCATTGGACTTTATTATTTGATATCCTTTTCTAATTTAAAAAATAAATTAAAATAAATCAATAAATTAAATTTACCAGGAAGAAATTAAATTTACCAGTAAAATGATTTTATTTTTATTTATAAAATACCTAAAAACTTACAACAAACCACTTAACATAATAAACCCAATAAAACCTTGTTCAATAAAAACCTTTAAAAATATCCTAACCCATTCAGCTTTCTCTTTCTTTTTAACTTCATTTGATGAAAGTTTCAAGTGTGTAACTTGTTGAATTGTATAAAATAATGAAGCTCCAAAGTCAAACAAGTATTCTTGACCAACATTATTAATATTTTGTGAGGAAATAAATTCAGTTAAAAGATTATAAAGATATTCAGGATTCAAGGGAAAGCTTAGTAAAGACCTCGCGATACTTGGATTCGGACCTTCGTATTTTGAGGCCAAATTTGACATAACGGTTAATTGGAAAAAAAAAAATAGATACCATTTTACGATTAAAATTTCTATCACTGTGTAACAAACAGAAGGAAGTTATGATCTTCACTTAAACCTAACAAAGTATTTTTAATATTTACATTTACAGTTTATTACGCACAAACCAATTTCTCCGTAATATCTTGCTTCATAAAATATGCCAGTATTAAATAATATTTTATGAAATTTATAGAATAATATAAAATTTTTGTATGTAAACGTAGAAGTAATTTAATATCATATCGTGATCCGTGGCTGTTCAATCGGAAAATTTAGAAATTGTCAAGAGAAACAAGTTCTGTACGAGTTTAACTTGAACAAAGAATAGAAATGGAGGCCTGTACTCCGTATTGCCGTATCAAAGAGTATTTTATAAATGTCGTCGAAAATTTTTAAAAAACAATTTTTTTATTTTTTATTTTATTTCTTTAAATAAAATATTTGTTCAAAATGTCTTCCCCCCCAAAAAAAGAGAATAGTGAAGTAAAAATAACTACGGGAGACTATGCCTCTTCTGGCATGAAAATGCTTGGTATTGTTGGTGAAGCCACCCAAAATTTCTTACCTCTTATTTCTTCAGCTTTCATTGTAATTAACGAAGTCAATCAGATTTATGATAATGCAAAATATAATACAAATATTTGTGATTCACTTATGCATCGTGTATATGCTGCGGAAGCCAATATTAAAACTTTGAAAAGAAGAAGTAACAAAAGATCTACAAACAAAGACAACTATAAAACATTCTTAAGATTTATTACTGTTTTGGAAAATATCAGAGATTTTATAAAAAATGTTTCTTCTCTTCAGGGTTATAAAAGAATTTTTACTTCGACGAATATAAAAGAAAAGTTTGAGAAACTTATTAGTGATTTTGAAAGCTCAATGAATGATTTACATTTCACTTTGTCTATAAATAATGAAGAACAACGTAAAATTGATCAAGAAGGCCTTGAAGATGATATTGTGAATATGCAAAAGGTAATTCAATATATATATATATTATTATTATTATTATTATTATTATTATTATTATTATTATTATTTTAATATTATCCAAAATTCATTAACATTTTTTTTTTAACAGTTTTTGGAAAAAATAGAGGGAAATATTCTTGATCAAAATAATGCTATTAACACAGTACTTCATGAAGTAAAGATTCTCAAAGATCGATTAGATGATCCTAAAGGCAATCCTGATAGAAATATAAGGGCAAATGAAATAAATGCTACAGAATTAAGTGATCCTCCACATGGAAAATCAGATGATATTAGAGGCACAAAAGAACCTCATGTTGTCAAGAGAATTTATAAAACGAATGAAGTCGCTTGTAAATTTAAAGAAATTCCTGATAATGCAGATGAACCTTTAAGAATCCGAACTCAACTCGCTATATTAGGGAAATTGAGAGATTCGCCTTATATTGTTAATTTTTTTGGTTTATCAAAAATTGAAGGAAAGCGAGTTATGGTTTTTGAGTGGGCAGAGTTTGGTACTCTTAGAGAATTATATCAATCTAAGGATATTGCATGGTGCGCAAAAGTTCAATTGGCTCTTGACATTTGTCGCGGTTTAACTTTTTTACATTCATGTGAAATTTTACATCATGACATTAGATGTCAAAATATTTTGGTATTTTATACGAAAATTATTTCTTTATTTCTTTTTAATAAGTTGAATTATTATTATTATTAATTATTAACTACTATTTCTGATATTTAAATAAATTATTTATTAGATTACCAAAAATCTTGTACCTAAAATTTATAATTTTAAATATTCTCGCCTTGATGCAGACGTGACATGTAAAATGAATAATACGATGGAAATTATGAGATGGATGGCTCCCGAAAAAATGAAGCAGACTGAAAAAAAACAAGTTCGCTATACTTTCAAATGTGAAATTTTCAGGTAAGAAATATATACACACAATATATATCTATAAATTATTTATATTTGCAGAATTTTCTCTTATTTCCTTTTCATTTATATATATATATATATTTAATAAAATTTAGTTTTGGAATGTTATTATGGGAACTTGCATTTGAAAAACTTCCTTATGAAAAGATGGAAGCGGATCAAATAAAAGAATATGTTATGAAAGGTGGAAGAGAAAGGATTTGTTGGGGAGAAGAAACTCCTTCGAATCAAAAAATTCAAAAAGGTCTTGAAAATGTTATTAAAGCTGGTATGTTTTATAACATAATTGTTAATTGTTTGTTAATGGAATAAAATTTGTGTACATATATATATATATATTTTTATATTTATATTTATATTTAATGACTAACGGAAAATTTGTGTATATATATATATTTCTCATTGATTTGATGATATCGATATCAATTTTTAGCTTGGCAACAAGAATCACAACTTCGATCACCCTTACAAATTATTTTTCTAAAACTGTGTAAACTCGCACATAAATATACTACTCTTGAAAAACAATTACTCTTTCCTGATGGAACTTTAAATCTAGATGGATCCAAGAATAAACTATTTACACCTGAAGAAGATATCATTTCAGAAACGGATATTCGTAATATGACTTTTGAAGCAGGTTTGAAAGCACATAAGAAAGAAGATAAGAAGCATGCATGGGAATGTTTTGTGGTTAATTCAGAATTAGGTAAAACAACTGCAAAATATTGGCAAGGATATTATTTGAATAAAGGATATGCTGGAGTAAAAGATTCCGGGAAAGCAAGTCAATTAGTAAAAGAAGCAGCAGATGATGGCGATAGTGAAGCACAATTATATTATGCATTTACATTTGCTAATCCGGAATCTTTCATGGAATACTTGACTAAATCTGCTGATGGTGGAAATACTGTAGCCCAACATAATTTGGGTATCATGTATTTGAATGGTAAATTTCAATCAGTTGATGAAGGGTTAGGTTTGAAATACTTAAGATTAGCAGCTCTTAATCAACATGAAGAATCTCGTGAAATACTTAAGGAACGAGGAATAGATATTTATAAATGAAAAAAAAAAAGCCAAATACACTTGTATTTAATTGTATTTAATTGTATTATTATTATTTTTTTATATATTTTGTTTTTATTATCAAAAAGGTGTAAAATATATCAATTCATTATTCATTATTTTTCGTTTTTTTTATTTATTCAACAAAAAAAAAAAAATCAAAAATTAGAAATATTAAATGTGTTTCACTATTAAAAGTTAATAATTGTTTTCAAAATAATGTTTTTGATGGCAAATATAATCTACATATGATTGTTTTTTGCCATCTAGAAATTTATTAACAAATGACACAAAAATAAAAGAATTTCATCAATAAATTAAGAATATTTAACGATAATTGAAGTAAATTAGCAAACATCTTCGTCTTTACACGAGAAATTTATTTTCCACGTTACAAAATTTCGTCTTTTAATTATCCGAAGTACATTTTAAATATTTTAAGTATTTTCATATTCCATAAAATTAAATATAATTCATATAATTATCTAAAAAAATTAAAGATGTAACCTATGAGTCAAAAATTTAATGTCATTTTTTTAATAAGTAATGCATGATCATTACAAATATACTCTCGTCATCTGTAAATATATAAAATATATTAATATTTAATCGTATTCCTAAAACATAAAAAATAATAAAAAATAATAAAAAATAATAAAAAATAATAAAAAAAATAATAAAAAATAATAAAAATTTCTTTTCAAAAAAATTCTTTTGAAAATATATTTTTAAAAAATGAGTAGTAAACAAGGTCAAGGAAAAGGAAAGGCTTCCGGTGTTAAATCGGTTTCTAGATCTATCAGAGTACGTATTTATTTGTTTGTTAATTCATAAAACATTGAAAAAATATATATATACGTAGATCGAAATCGTGAAAAAAATATATATATACACACATAGGCAGGCCTTCAATTTCCAGTTGGTAGAATTCATAGGCATCTTCGTAAAGGTCAATTTGGATTACGTATAGGTAGTGGAGCACCTATTTATTTAGCTGCCGTTCTTGAATATTTAACTGCTGAAATCTTGGAGTTGGCCGGAAACGCTGCTCGTGATAATAAAAAGTCAAGAATTATTCCACGTCATATTCAATTAGCTATTCGTAACGATGAAGAATTAAATAAATTGCTTGGTCACGTTACAATTTCCGAAGGTGGCGTCTTACCAAACATTCATCAAGAATTGTTGCCTAAAAAATCTGGAAAGGAAAGTAAAAGAGGCAAAGGTAATTCATCGATTATATAAATACGTTATAGGTTATTATTGTTATAAATATATTAATCACATTTATCATATTGCTTTATAGCTAAAGTTAATACTGCCACTTCTAATACGCAACCTGTAGAAGAAGAACGTGCTGAAACAGAAGAGGAAGAAGCTGATGGTGCATGAATATATATATATATATATATAAGATAAAAATAATTCTAAAGTAAAGACCTTGGTCTTTATTCTTTATTTATTATATCAATACAATAATTACTATAATTACTAAACCTTTTGCCTCTATTAAAACCTCTTATTAGAGAAATCCGTAAATAATTATGAAATTAAAATACATAATTACATAATTGTGGAATTACTAGAATAATTTTATATTCGTTCTATTCATTTGTGGTAATGACATTATTATATCTATTATATCTATATTATACCTGCTTTTTTTATTGTTCTCATTATGTAACAGCGACAAATGTAACATAGAAATCTACATTTTTAAATTTATTAAAGTTTTAATTAAACTATTATAAAGTGTATAAGTAATTTTTTAAGAAAAATTAAAAGAATTAAAAGAAAAAGAATTGAATAGTTAAAAAATAAATATTGACAAGATATTTTTTCAATAGAAGTACGTATCAAGAAAAAATTAGTTTTTTTCTATTATTATAATATTAGACATTATTCAAATTATAAATTATTTGATATTTTTATTCTTATTTAGATTAATAGATACTAAATTTTATTATTCCATTATATCTTATATGTAATAGGTGGAAGAATGGAAACAATATTAAATACTAATTCTACTAATAGTTATATAGTATTAAGTATGTATTACTTTTATTTTTAATAATTTTTTTAAAAAAAATAGAATTGTTGATTGATTCCGTATATACTGTATGTTATATAAATGAGAAAAAAAATGGAATATAAATATTTTTTCACAATGTCATATAATATTAATAGAAATATATTAATATCAGAAAGCTTTATGTACAGTCGCGTCGGAAAGTAACGCCGATTTTTTATTAAAATAAAAATTCCGATATGTACATGATTCTATATTATGTACATAAAATTTTTTTTTATAATTAACTAATACTTAGTTGGCCCTCCCTTTGCATCCAATGCTGTTTCTATTCTTCGTGGAATTATTCGTGGCATTGAGTCCACAACCTTTCCCACTCCTCATTAAAAGCAGTCTTGAACTCATCTATAGTTTTGGAAAAAAATTTTTTTTTCTAGATTTTATCCTTTAACAATTTTCAGATGTTTTATATGGCGATAAGGTCGGGCCAGTCTAACGTTTTAATTTTTTTGGTCTCAACCCATTTTACGGTCTTTTTTGCAGTATGGATTGGACAATTATCCTGTTGAAACACCAGTTTTAAATGTCATTTTTAACCATACAAATCATCACATTACATTTACACAGATAAATGAGTGAGAAAAAAACACAAAAAAAAAAAAAAGAAAAGGGGAATTATTTGTGAAAATATTGCGTATTGTTACATCAGAAAATCGGGCGTTACTTTGCAACGCGACTATGCAAATAATAACAATAATATTAATAATTACTATTATAATTATTATTAATAATAATATTATTATTATCATTATTATTATTATTATTATTATTATTATTGTCAGAGTAAAGATGTAATTTAATTGTTTAGTTTTTATCAGTTCTAATGAGTCTATGTTTTGAATAATTCTATCAATAATTAATAATAATAATAATTAATAATAATATTTAATTTAATAACTCTATTAACCCTATTTTAAAATATAGAAAGTTCAAGTATTTATCAAAACAAGTTACCATTCATTGAAATTCTTCTTAAAATTATTTTACTGGAACCATTAGATGATAATGAATTAATTGATGTTGAAGTTGATGTTGAAGTTGAAGTTGTTGTTGTTGCTATTATAATTGGAAAATCTATTCGTATACCTAATTCTGTTCCATAACTATTAAATTTAAATTTTAAATTAAAAGTTAAAGGTTTAAAAATAAAATTAAAAATCAAGTTTAAAATTAAAATTAAAGTTAAAAAAATGTGAAACTAATTATAATCATTAAAATAATTATTACACGCCCAAAGAACTCAAAATAGCTAATAATCTCGGTCCAATAACACCACCCAATAATTTCCTCCTCTTGTCAAAAAATCGTTTGTCGTTAATCCATTATCGTGTAAATAAGTTACTAAAAAATCACTGCCATTATCAAAATCATGGTAACTGACATGACAAAGACTTGAACTAGGATTATAATCTATATATTCCTCCAATAACATATCATTAATTGAATAATTATTTGGTATAAATTTTATACTATGAACTTTATTATTAACTTTATTATATACATAACGAGCAACTTCTTCCCATTGAGGTGATGATAATAATTTATTCATAAATTCATTTTCATCATAAACTTGTTATTCCAGAAGGTCCAATTTAATTTTGCTGTAAGATTTAAAAAAAGATTCCGAATTACCACCATCATCTGTCACGACGTAGACATTTATCAAAAGTTATGATCTATAGAATATCTGATGTGAATATAATTTCAATATTATTTATCAAAATTCTTCGGAAATTAATTTTATAAATCTTGAAGGTATGGCATTACCTTTACATAAAATAATTATTATTTTAAATAATTATAAAAATAATTATGATTCGAAATTAACTTTTATCTTTTGTCGCTAGTTGAAATGTGTTATTCACATAAAATTAATTATTTATCAAACAATTAAATTCAAGTATGAAGATATTTTGATGAATTTAATGAATTACTATCATAATTTTTATCTTTTGTTCGAAAATTTTCTTTAAATATACTGTACATGAAAATATTTTATATTTCGATATATCCCAAGGATCAAATTATCCATAAAAATGAATTTAAAACATTTAAAGCTAACATTTGTGATGATATTATCATAATCTCAAAAATACATTTTTTTATTATGAAGTTTTCATCATTTTATAATTCCTGCGTTTTAAAACGAAATGTTGATTATTATTATCTATTATTAATTAATTATTTTTTTTTTGTTAATCCGAATAATTTTAATATTTAAAAAAAAAAATTTTTTTTGAACCAAATAAAACTTATCTAAATGCTTTATTTATAAAACAAATGTTTCTAATTTTATCATACCTCGTACGTGACTCTTTGATTGAAAAATATTTTGTATTACTGACGCTATGTTACCTTATGTTATTAATCGTTGTCGTCGAGAAATACTATATTTATCATCGAATGGTTTTTATGAATATATATACAGTTATTAGCAGTTAAATCTTGGAATGCTTTCATTTTCATGTTGATTGAATTATATGATGGCAGCGATGCAGCTACATATATCTTATATAAATATATAATTCGTTCTCTTTTTTTATTTTTTTTTTTTTATCTAAAAAAAGAAAGCTTATATTATAATATCTAATCTTGATATATTTGATATAACCATAAGTAATTGTCAATGACGACTAAATCTCTGATTTTTCCTTTTATATCTTATCTTTATTATTATTTATATTTTGAACAATACTTCCGGAAATGTGCAACATATTATCTTCTGTATATATAGCATTTACAGAGAGTAAATTCATAAAATAATGTTCATTTAATCTTAGACTAATTTAGAGTATTCATGCACCTAACGAGAATGCGGTTATAAAAGTTCAAAAAAAACTTTCGAATTTGTGTAACTAATTTTCAGAATATATATAAAAATACTGTGCAAAAAGAATACAAAAAGTCATTGTAAAAATGAAATTTAATTTTTTATTCTTTCAATTTATTATAATATTATTTGATATTTCATTTCTTTCATTTGCTTTAGCGCAAAATTGTATAGATATTCCAAATCCTTTAAATTTAACAAATATAATAATAAGACCATGTCATATCGGAAAACCTTCAAATTTAAAATCCAAATCTAGGCGGGATTTAAATGATGATATGTGTAAAGTTGATTTCAATTGTAATATTAATGATGAGAATTTATGTGAAAAAGCAAAAAATTCACTTTATGATGCATGTCAAAACATTTCATCATTGTTAATATTAAAAGAACAAATCGTTATAAATGCAACATTTTTAGCTGATAATTCGTATTATTTGGGTAAGATTTTTTTAATTAATTAAAATTTAAATTTATTGACAAATTTAATAATAAATATAAAAATTATAGGTGCGACAGCACCGGCAAGATTATATCTGTTAAAGTCAGAAGATGGTGTAATTAGAGCGTATCCTCAAGCTCTCGCCAAACAATTTGAATTAACTTTAAATGATACTCTTCCCTACGATATTGAAATGGTATTTAATCCTTGTAAGTTTAACTTTCCGGATTTTTGTTTAATTAATAATAATATTATTAATATTATAAGTTTTAATATTTTTAGTATATCCATTTTGGTTTAACGGAGATGAACCAATCAGTGCACTGCAATATAATTTTTTTATCATCTCTCTTCATGAAATATTTCACGGACTTGGATTTTTTTCACTTTTTGGTAATAGTTTTGCAACTGATGTTGGATTGTCATCAGAATCCATATCACCCTATCCTGAGTTTACAGGGAACGTATTCGAAGGTTTCGTAGAAACAATTTTTGATAAATTTGTATATATCCTAGCGGATTCTTCAGAACCAGAAAATATAGATATCAATTCATTTACAAATATAACTGCTGAATTTAATAAAATTGGACCACCTCCCAAAACCTATTCAAGTGAAAGTGAATTTTTGGAGGAGTTAACAGAATCACCACAATGGAAAAATATTCCACCTTATTTATACAGGAAATTCACATTACAAGATAGTACGATATTTATTCCTTTAAATGAAGATGTGAGTAATGGAACTTATTTAGAAACAGGTATTGCTTATAATCAAGGTTCAACGATATCTCATGTTAGTTCGAATAAATATAGAGATACTAGTGACTTTTTAATGGTGTATAACACGGAAGCTGGAATATCAACCGAATCTTTGATTAATAAATTTGGTGTTTTAATTAGTCCAAGATTAATAGCAATAATGTATTCTATTGGGTAAGCTATTGCTATTTGAAATTTGATTTTTTTTTTTTTTTTTTTAATTTAATTCTAATTAATAAATTCTTTAAATTCTTTAATTAAAGTTTTCAAACAAAAGACAATCCGAATAGGGGTGAACCTGAACCTGAAGATCCAGGATCACCACCATCATCAACAAATACAATAATTCATAATAGTTCATCCACAAAAATTTGTCTGGATACTTGGAGATTATGGAAATTTGCATTAATGATTTTAATTGTTTATCTTCAAGCTGATTATTTTGATAATTTTTAAAAATTAATAACTTATAATTATACTTGTAATTATTTAATAAAATTATAATATGGTAGTTAATATAGTATTCATGAAAACTTTCATTATAATAATTAGAATTCAATATTATTTAAATAAATAAAAAAATATATGAGAGATCGGCACTAGTATCACATTCATGTGATGAGTTAGACAATCAACTTGACGAAAAAAATATTTTTTCTTTGTAGCAGCTATAGATTTGGACTTACATATATAAAATATAAACAAAAGTGTCGTTCTTTCATGGATCACGACTTAATAAGTCAGATATAAGAATTAAATAACAAAGGCTATAATAAAATTAATAAATTATAATGTCTTAAAGTATAATTATTGAAAGAAATTACAATGAAAACTGTCAAAATAATTCAAATATATATCAATACAATATTTGAATGTAATCGTAAAAGATCCATTGCTTGTTGTTTATTTACAAAAAATAACGGTAAAATGATATTAATTTATATTAGCCCTTTTACGATTAATATTATTAAATCTTTATTATTAAACATAAAATATTAAATGCTATATTGGTGTACACTGATTAATTTCCAAATTCATACCAGTCAACCAGTTATTATTTGTATTCAGGTGAGTATCGGTAAACAATTCCCGAAGGCAATTGAACTTCAGGTGTGTAGCGGTGAATTATTCCTGATGGCAATTTGATAAAATGGACTTGAGTTTTGATTTTCATCGAAATTAAAGATCTCTGATTTTCTATGTCGTCCATAATTGTTTTTAAATACTTTGGTGGATCAGTGTACAATTTTTCTTCAGCCTTGATGTGTTCAGATAATTGATTTATCCATTCCAAATAATCATTGCCATTAATGTAAATATCATAATTTAGATTATTCAAGATCATCACTTGCATTCGATTAATTTCCTCGGGTGGAAGTTCAGTATTTAAGGCCCATCTTTTGATTGAAAAAAAGGTATCGTTTACATATCTATCCGCTATTAGTAACGAAATTAAGAATAATCTTTCGATCCCAAAATCGATTGCCGCATAACATTTCATATATCGTTCGAGATATTTTAGAGCGACGAATACGGTCACGGGTGATAAATTTGTTAAATTCAGAATCTGAAATTTTAAATGAAATATATTTAGAAAGTCGCTAGATTTTGTTTAATTTAAATATATTAATGTTATATTATTCTCATGTTATTTGTTTTTCGTTTGTTTTTAAGTAATATATAATTTATATTCGTGAAATTACCTCAATACAAAATTTTTTGAACTCTTCATTGCGAACTGGACATACATTAGAGTCATTTCCAGTCCACATTTTATACATTTTAATAGCGACACTAGTAACAAATTCTCCCAATTCAACATGTCCGGAACTAGGCACATTTTGTTGTTGTAAGTCTGCCAACATATTAAAGTACTAAACGTTAAAGTTAAAATAGAGCTTGTGTGTAGGCGATGACAATAAGGACGCACAAGAATTTGAAAACTTGTAAAATCTGAATATAGAGTTAAATATATATATATAAACTTCGAACTTTGTAGATTAGGTGGAAATTTTGAGTTGAAAGAAACAAAATGAGACGTTCTGTTTTAGGATGTTTTTATCAAAAAAAAAAAATAATAATAAAAAAAGGTATTTTTTTCGTAATTTTACATATGATACACATCGGATCAAAATGATTTTAGCAAAGTGGCTAATTGATCGTTATTGGCACGGCGCTAGATAAATTTCCTTGAGTTTACCTATTATAGAGGAGTGATTGCATAATTCTTTATAATATTCGATTAGCGATTAAATAAACAAAACATAATAATGTATGCGATCAAACAATATCTTGCCGGTCAGTCAAACTATATTTCAGTTTAAGAAAAACCTGGAGTTTAATCCAAATATATTGTAAGTAGAATATTTTCTTGGATTCAATTCCAAACAACAAATACAGAAATATGGTCTATAATGAACGGAAGGAAGCAATACAAAATAGATTTTCATTTCTTGTAATTCACAAAATTCTTTATTACATTTTTACTCTTGAAGAAGATTCACAATAAATAATAAAAGTTCAAACGAGTTATTCTATTAATTCATTCTCCAGAATGGTCTTGATAATAAAACAGTATTTTTTAATTGGTGGAACCTCTGAAACACTTGTATTTAATTTCGCAGTACCAATAGGTTCTTTTTATTCTTTATCATTCAGTAAAAGTTATTGAAAATAATTTTCCTTTAAATGGATAAGAATAGAACGGAGTAGGGAATAATAATTAAGGAGTTGTATATATACAGTGATAATTAATGAGACAAAAATCTTAGATGATGAAATAGTAACTTTAAATTTATAAGAATGGATATAATTTTTGTAGGTGGAAGATATTTTCCTGAAAATTAAATGAAAGCCTTTGATCTAACAAAGGTATACCAAGATTATTCATTTTTTTATAATTAAAAATTTTTATCTTTCATAAGCTAAAATTCCACTTTGACAAAAGAGGTTAAATTATTTATTTTATTATTCAAAGACATTAATTTCCCCCAAGGTAAAATTTATCATGTATTGTAAATTAAATTTTATTATATAAATTTTTTATTTTTATTTTCTATTTTTTAATTGTTTTATTGTTAATCAGGTGATCAAAGTGTCCCAATTTGATGATTTGATGTTTTGAATACGAATCGCTCATTGTTGTGTTGAGTAGGATATTTCTCTCATTCATTATTATCCAAGCATATTCTTGACGTTTCAAATAATGGAACAAAATGCTCATCCCTGCAATAAATAATCAATTTGACATTTTCAACTTCTAAATTAATATTAACTTTAGTTACTTGTAGTATTTTTTTTTAATTATAAGAGAAATATTGTGAATGTAGTAATTTATTAATGAATAAGGATTAATAGAAAATCACCGATTTCTGTAAAAGAACATTCCCAGATCAACATTGCGTAATTAATAATTATGAAGTCATTTTTTTTATTGATTTTTTTTTTTTTATTACGCATTGCATAAATAAACTATACTATTAGAATAAATTAATATAATTATAATTGATAATAATAATAAAATAAAGCTAAAATAACAATAATTGTATATAGTAAAAAAAAAATGAAAATGACAAATTATTTCGAATGTAATAAATAGGTAAATATTAAGATTTGACAATTGTATTTTATTATACATTTATCTTTGAGATTTTTTCATTGTTCATCAGAACCTTGACAATCAAATGTCAGAACCAATAATCCTATGCATAATGCCATTAAGAATATTAGAATCAAATAACTGTGAGAAGGTACTTCAATCTAAGAAATATGAGAAAATAATGAGAAAAATAATGAGAAAATAATGAAAATATACTTCCTCAAAAATCGTTTTAAAAAAAAATACATACCACTTCTTTTTTCGTATCTGATATAGTATCTTTTCCATTTATCTCATTTATATCTAATACATCAATTGTATCAATTGTAAGTTCAAATTGGCTTGAACATTGTGATGGACTTTCATCTGAAAAAGAACTAGACGATGATTCTGACTCTGTATATATAGATCCTAATGACATCGATTTTAACTCTTTTAAAACTTCTTCAATCAAAGGTCGTTTAGACTGTTCATCTTGCCAACATCGTTCATAAAGTGCAATATATTCATTGGGAGTTCCGGGTATTTTTTCTTCACGATATTTATTCATTATAACTTCATTAAATTCGGTTTTTTTAATTTCTTTGTATGGTGGTCGACAAGAGTAAATCTCCCATAATAGGAGACCAATACTATAAATATCTTCAGCTTTATCTGGTTTGCAGGATTTACTCTTAAATATTTGAGGATCAGTATACACAGTTCCACGTTTGTCGCTATTGCAAGAATTATTGCAAGAATTATTGCAAGAATTATTGTCAAGAAGATCTATTGATAATCCAAAGTCCGAAATCTTAATTCGATTATCATGAACCAAAATATTATTCGCGTGCTAAGTAATGAAAAAAATATTAGTACTCGGAATTTATTTATTCTACAGTGTTTTAATATTTGACTTACAAGGTCTCTATGAATTATATTTATTGAATGCATAAAAGATATTCCATCAGCAATTTGTATTGCCAAATTTACTTTTTCAGTATTAGTAAGAGAATTTTTTTTTTCGTTCAGATATTCTCTTAATGTTCTATTATTTGCAAATTCTAGTACCAGGTAAGGGATATCATTACCTTTAATTGATTAATGATTAATTAATTAATTTTTTTCGCTACAAATAATCTTGAAGAAATATTAATAACCTTGAAGAAATAACTTACGTTTGGCAATTCCATAAAATCCAATGATATTTTGATGATTTGCTAATCGACGATGTATTAAAAGCTAACATGACAAAAAAACAAATTTAACAATTTCATTACATTAAAAAATAATGAAAATAAGAAATTATTTATAGAGAATTATTCACAAACCTCTTTTTCAAAGTTTCTCTCATTATTCTTATTATTCTTGAAGCATTTTAGTGCAAATTTTTTGTCTTGATCTTCCACCAAATATACAATACCATATCCACCTTCACCGATTTTTCGAAATGGTTCAAATGATTTGAATTCAATAATCGATATTCCCATGGGTAGCATACCTAAATTAGATTTAATTTAAGTGATTAATTTAGTTAATTAAATTAATTAAATTAATTAAATTCGATTCTCTAGATTATTTACTTGAAACGAAATCATCTTCTGGTAATGGATTATTTGTATTATTTGTGTTATTTGTTAACATTCCAGTAAATTTCTTTTTACGAGTAAGGTCAGATTAAACCAAAATTTAAAAAATAGTATTCTTTTATTTTATGAAACAAAATTCGTAGTTTCTTATATAAAGAATTTCAAGTGTTACACTAAAATATTTATGTGATGTAATTTTTGGCCTTGTTTTGATTAAATGGACGAAGGAAGACAAAATGGTCCGTTTGATAAGTAAATCTTCTGGAAATTCTTTGCTGAAATGCAACCAAAACAGATTGTCACTTTAAAGGAAAAAATTTTTTTTTGAAAATTGTAAGGATTTTGGATTTATGATTTTCTTTTTTTTTTTTAATTTTTAAAGTAAATTGTGAACAGATTAACACTCCCAAACTTTTTCTCCATTATCCATTGATAAAATTAATAATTGTTTTTAGAATGAATGATTAGTTCAATTGTGATGATAAAGAAGGTAATTTTTCCATTTTCGTAAAATTTTATCACAAAACGTATGGTATTGATCTACAAGTTAAATAATAATGCAATGATATGCTAGAAACAAAAATAACTGTAAAATTTTCCATTAGGCGTTATATTGTTTAACCTGTCCATCATTTATTCGGAATTTAGGGGATTTAAGGTAAAACAAATTACATAATTTCCATTTTTTTTTTTTTGAGATCTACGTATAAAAAAAAATCGATTATATGTAAAAAAAAAATCTCGAATGTTCGGAATAGTCGAAATATACGAAATTATTCAATACAAATTTTTGTAACTTAGAAACTAATCATTTATTCTATTCTAATCATAAGTAAATGTTTCCAAAAATGTAAAACTAAAAAGAATGTTTCCAGAAATGTAAAACTAAAAGGTTGTCTCAGAAAATGTGACCAGAACATAATTTATTGAATTCAGTTTTATTAATTAGGAATTAATAAGTTTTGTCTCAATTATAATCATAATTATTTCCCTTTCCCACTTTTAACTTTGATGTTAAAGTCTCAATTACAGTTGCTGATTACTTTTACTAGAAGAATGTCTGCAGAAATTTTATTACAGGTCGGGTTACTCAAAATACAGTTATGTCAGTTAGTGATTAACCAAGATTTACGAATCTTATTTGTTCTAAAACAATATTAATGCATATTTATTTATTGAAATACTTAAAATAGGAATATTTCCAAATGAATCATATCTATAAAACGCAACGATCACTTCGAAACCCCTAAAAACAAATTTAAATAAAAATTCTTTTTCCCACAACTTTTCTTTTAAATGTTTTGCTGACAACAGCTTATAAAACATAATGTGGTTTAATTTACCCGAATTTAAATCGTTCACTGGCATTATATTTGCTGTTACAGGCAATGTAAAGTTTCATTTTGATCTTTCTTGAAAACAAAAAAAAAAAAATTGGAAAAAATTAAAAAATATAGATAGATATATATATAGAAGAATACAAAAAATTAGAGAAAAAAATATGCCATATTTAACAGATATAATAACTTTATGCTTCTATTTTCTTCATCTTTGATAGATTTTGATATCAGTCTCATTAAACATCCAAAGAATTGTCAATAATGAATTTCAAAAGTCTAAAATTGACCAATTCAATTCCGGTCCTAGTTTATATAATTCTAGGGTTAATTCAGAGCATACATATGACTCTAGCACTAATAGCGAAGGTTACGAAGTATTGTTAGATCCTGATCAATATGACAAATTTAATTATTTCCATTCTAAAGCATGGTGGGCCGGGATATTTTTAATGATCATTGGTTTGTTTAATCCAATTAATAAAAATTGCTAAAGTAAATTTGTGTAGATTTCTAAATTTTATTATTATTTTTATTATTTTTTATTATTATTTTTATTATTATTTTATTTTGTTATTTAGGAGAAATAAGCAATTTTATTGCATTTGCATTTTCACCAACTTCAGTTGTAATCATTCTTGGAATGGTCGCATTAATTTCTAATGTTATTTTAGCACCATTTATGCTCAAAGAAACATTTAGATCTCAAGATTTATTAGGTATTCTGATCGCTATTGTAGGTGTTGTTCTTGTGATGATAAATTCAAAATTAACTCAATTAGAGGCGAGTATACACAAAAAAATCAATGAGATAACTAAATTTATCTTTATAAAAATATAAAAATATAAAAATATAAAAATAAGAATATTAAATGTTAAACTACAATTTGATTTGTTTTTAGCTTTCTTTTGAAGAAATATATTCTGCAATACAACAACCACAATTCATTTATTATCTTATTATAACAGGAATATTAGCTCTTTTATTAATTTGTCTTTCAGCTAAAATTGGATCAAAATTTATTATCATTGATCTATTATTGGCGGCTATTTTTGGTAACGGTTTAATAATAATTCCAATTTGTTTTTGATGTTTTTAGCGTAAATTAATCTTTTTTTTTTTTTTTTGATTCATATTAAGGCGGATATTCGGTTATATCAGCAAAGGCGATTTCATCCCTCTTAATAATGAAATTTTTTTCGATATTTGGAAATTTCATTACTTACTTTTTATTATTAATGTTTATTGGTACAGCAGTTCTTCAGATAAAATACCTTAACAGATCTTTAAAACGATTTGATTCAACGGTGCGTCAAATAATTAGAAATATAGATATATTAATTATTTATATAATTATTTATTTTATTTTATTTATTTATTTATTTATTCTATTTTATTTTATTTTATTTCTATTTCTATTTGACGTTTTTTACAATTTTTATTAGGAAATTATTCCCAAACAATTTGTTCTTTTCATTATATCTGCAATAATAGGGAGTGCAATATTGTATAATGATTTTGCAGAAATGAAATTTTATGAATTTTTAAATTTTTTGATTGGATGTCTTTTTACGTTCATTGGGGTTTATTTAATTACATCTAACAGAACTAAATCCAAAGGTTATTTGAATGAAAATTCTTCCTTTTTGGACTCTGTAAGAAGAAGCAATAATATCTTTACTGAACCTTTTCGTCAACCATCACTTCCTAATAGTGAAGTTGATGTCAATAATTATTCATCATCTGCAACAGAACAAAGGTTTTCTTCTTCATATCAACAAAGGTGGTGTGCAATATCAGAGAGAGATAATCCCTCAATACCTCTTTTAAGAAATTATTCACTATCAAGAAATGAAGATATATTAAATTCAATTGTGTATGGAATGACGTCTATTTCCTTTACTGCAATGTTTTGTCAAATATTGAATTCTGTTGGGGCTCGTCATTTACATGCTTTAGGATTAGGTATAATTAATATTTATATATTTTGAATGTTTATATTTACTACTCTAATATTAATATTATTATCATATTATTATTATTATTATTATTATTATTATTATTATTATTATTATTATTATTATTATTTATTAGATCAAATATTTGAAAATTATTGGTTTAAAGTTATTGAGAAAAGATATGGTGAAGAATCTTTCAACAATCAAAGAAATTATGGAGCACTTAATAATAGTAATTCTATAATAACTTCCTCTTCCCCCCATCATAATAATGGTGTAAACAATTATAATGATTCATTAATAGATAATGGCAGTGAAAGTTGCGAGACTGATTCAAAATCTTTAAGCACTTCATATAGTAATTCCTCTTATTTTAATTCAGAATATATAGAAGATGATGATAGAACAGTGAGTGGGCTTACATTTTTGACAAATGATAGTAATTTTGGTATATATTTTGGAGAGACAAGCAGTAGTGTTTATAATGAATTTTCTGGATTTGATGATTTTTATCAATCTGATGACATGGATAATTTAGATAATTTACCAGATTTGCCTTTGAGATAGGAAAATTTTAAAATTATTTATTTTATGGACAATTTAATAAATTATTAAATAAAAAATTTTAAAGATGTTTAATATATTTTTAATATGCATTTATGTATAAAAAAAGTTTTTTGTCTTCTAATTATAATATTTATTAGATCTTGCATAATATAATCTTATATAATTTCATATAATGTGATGAATTAAATAATTACAAAATTTGTTTCGTTCTTTGGAATTTAAAATAAAGAAATGTGATTGATTCGACACTTTCTTTTAATTACCAAACTGATTTCTCGTCTTTGATTCTGAATTATACCAAATATTCGATGTATGCGATGTCACGTTTGGAACATGTATTTTTTTAGTTAATATTTATATTGAAAAAAAGATATTTTCCAAAGATAATTATTGATATATTATCATATCTTGGATATTTTCGTTCTTTTTATAAATTATAAAAATTTTCTTTGTTCAGTTACACAAGAATTATATTATGTTATTTAGTATTATTATTAGTAACCCTGGAGAATATTAAATAATCGGCATAATATTAAAAAATGGGCTTAACTAAAGATTATAAAAATTGTCAGCTAATAAAATTAAAAAATGGGCTAACTAAAGATTAAAAGGAAAAGGCTAAAAATTGTCAGCTAATAAAATTAATTAATTTATTTTTAAAAATTAAATGTAACATAAAGTAAATATAAAATTTAACCTTTACGTCTACAAATTATTGGGTTAGTTTAGTTTAGTTAAATGCTTTGATTCACAAATTAGTTTAAATTTAATACATTGTTTTAATGCATTGTGAGACCGATTTAGAGAAAAAATGTTTAATTATCAGTAAAATAAATGAAATAGCAGAAAATAGCGAAGAAAAACGTAAATTCATGGTGTTGCGGTCCTTAGCGTACATGTACATTGTTGGGATGAAATGTTCATATTACTACCTTTTTATTAACAAAAACAATATTACATGAGTCATTATTATTATCATTTATCTAAGGTTTACATTTTTCGTGATACCAACAAAACTTCGCCTAATTTATTTTTATAATGTAAAAAACAATGCTAAATAATTTCTTAAAATAAAAATATAAATTTAGAATTATTGTTCATTTATTTTCATTAAAGTTGATTGGATATCATTTAATATTGTTCAAGCATAGTAAGGGATAGTATTTTCACAGGGTTATTATTATTGTTGCAAATAATAAAAAAAATAAACAAATACGATTCTCTGGTTATATAAATAGCTTATCTGCTAACGTTCTCCAGGAAAAACCCAGATAATCCTTTTGAGCTCTAATTTATTTTAGATATTATTACATCATTATTTAATATTGTAAAATATTTTTATTCCCGGGTTATTTTTTTTTCTCTCTGCTATAATTTTTTTTTAATAAAAATCTTTTCTAATAATAATAATAATAATAATAATAATAATAATAATAAACAATAATAATAAGCAATGCCTTCGTATAAAGGAATTTCTTTAATTCTTCATAAAAAACATATCCCATCTTCTTCCCCTTCATTATTTACAAGTTATAAATCTCATCAAGAATACACAGGTCCTTATAATATTACTCCAAGAGTTGACTATGTACGATGGCAAGAAGTTTGTGAAACTTCACAAGAAGCTACCGAATTATTTTCCAGATTTCCTCATGATATTATTTTAAGGATACTTCGAGAATTGGATTTTACAGATATCGTTTCATTTTCAAAGGTAAAATATTATCTTTTCATCTTATTTATTATTATTAATATTTATTTTTTTTTCGATTATTTATTATATTATATTTTTTGCTTTTCCTAAATCTTTTTTTTTTTTTTCAATTATTTATTATATTTTTGTTTTTCTAAAAACTTTTTTCTTTCTTCAAATATCTTTAGGTTAGCAGAAGATGCATGACTCATACTCTAGATCCTTACTTCTGGCATTCAATGTTACAACGAGATTGGAAAGGTTGGCACGATTATGATACAGTATTAAAAAAATATAATATACATCCCGTTTGGAATGGAAATATTAAATCTACTGAAGAAGATACTTTGGCTTTAAAACGTGCTTATATGACTTTAGGTATTTATTTTGCATATGGTTAATTTATAAGCAATCTTTTTTTTTTTCTCACATTTTCATTTTTTTTTTCGAATAGCTACCTATAAACTCTATCTAGCTGAACGAAAAGATGAATCAGATTCAATGAAAACTTTGTGGGAAAAAGAAGAATTTAAATTGGGACACACAAAAGAAAGGTATTTATAAGTATTTATTATTTTTAATATTTTTTTAAGCTTTTTAACCTTTTACCCCCCTTTTTAACCCTTATTTTTGTCATTTCGATTAATAATAATAGCAATTTTGGAAAAGTCATTAAACAAAAATCAAAATTATTTCAGGTAGTTATTATTCTTATTTATAATTTTTTTATTTTTCTTTTTTTATTTTTTATTTTTTTTATTTTTTTTAAATATTTTATATTTATATAATTTTTTTTTCTTTTAATAATAAACAATAGTGTTCAGTGAAGTTTATGTATCCACCTCGAGGTTGGTATGATGTAATGTGGCGAATTAAAGTTGATAAACTTATTGGTGAACCTGAATATGCATTTGACGCAACTGTAGAAACTATTGTATGAATTCCTTTTTATTTTTTCCTTTTCATTATATTTTCTGCTTTTCACTCTATATTAATATTTTTTATCCTTTATCAGGATATAAACAACCAAAATCCTGCAAAAGACCAATACCGTTACACAGCAACAAAACAAGATTTCACTCATGTTATTGGGAAAGGATGGTTCTATTTCATATTACCTTACGCTATATTAGTAGAACCGTGCAAAACTATAAGAAATTTGAAAGAAATGAAATTACGCAAGGCCACTAAAATTACATTTGAATTTTCAACATTTAATAAGAATGCTCAGTGGGATCATGCATCGAATGGAGGATTTGTAAGTAATATAATGTACAATATATTTATTATTATTTTTTTTTTCTTTTTGAAATTAAAGCTAATAATCTTTCTTTTCCTTTCCATTTCTTTTCTCTAGACGATTGACTATGTATCAATGAGACCACACGTGCCTTATGACACACCAAAAGGAAATCGGTATTCATCAGGTAGCAATTCATCACGTAGTAGTAGTTCATCAGATTTTAATAACTTTAAGAGAAGATCAATTACTCTTATGCAGAAAAATGCTAGTGTAATTTTAGGTCAAAGATTGTCAGCCAAACTATTTGATAATAACCAGATATCATAAAAGTTCGAAGAAAAAAATGAGTAGACAAAAACAAGCAATATTTATTTATTTTTAGTTGGTCATTTTCCTACTTGTTATTTTTGTATTTATATTTAGAATTTTTTTTAAATTGGAATTTGACCTTGAAATTTTTAAAATTTATTCATATAATTTAACTCAATAATTAAGTTCAGGGCATTATGTCACGAATTAATTTCTTATAAATATTTGAAATTTTTTTGGAATAGTCATATTTCATATTTTATATAATTAATAGATTCGAGAGTTAGTAACAAATAATTTATCTGCCACAATAATAATAAAACATCAAAAAAAAAGCACAAGATTGTGTGCTTCATTTTTATCATAATAATAATTTTTTTTTTGCCACTAATAATAATTTATCCCTAATAACTAAAAAGCAATTTTTCATGAAAGACGTGGATTAGGTAACGGATACACTGATCTAAACAGGATGTTGAATTAATGAAGGTAAGAAATTAAATAATGAGTGGGAAAACTTTGTTAGGAAAGTTTTTATTTATAAAATTTATAATGATTTATTCTGATTTTTATCTTTTTCATAAATAGGATACGTATCGAATTTGTGCCATGAATAGGAATTCTGATTTTGTTCATTGGATCAGTGAATTTAATTGTAATTTTATGAAGTAAATGTTCATTTAAATATAAGAATTTTCAAACTATTTAATTCCAGTAATTCTCTGAAGTTTCTGCAGTTTAAAATCTGGAATATACTGTAAATTGTGCATAAGGATCCATTTCACCACTTCAACTCACAAGGGTTAAATACATTTCTCTTATTTCTTTTTCCATATTATACCATCTACAATATCTACAATGATGACTATACAATTTGCAAAACCACAAACAATTCCAAAACTATTATTTAATAATATATGATTATTAATTATTTTTGAGAAGATAAATGTTTAAGTTATATATTCACAAACTTCGTTCTAAGGTGTCAGCAGAAGAATATTGCTTGCTTTTCAACTTTTAAATTATTTTGAAAACATTTTGAAGGTTCAGCAGCATTAAACAGGAGATATTTAATTTGATACCATTATCTTCACCTATTTTCTCAAATTGGTTTTTTTTGGATTTTTTTTTTTTTTTTTGTGATTTATATTTTTCTATATATAAAGGAAAATAAATATCTAATGTATTTTTCTATATATAAAGGAAAATAACTATTTAATGTATTTTTATTCAATGAATCTAAAAAAAAAATTTTGAGTTCTATTAAAAATGAAAAACTACTTTGGGATTTTTTTCCAAAATTATTTTGACTTTATATAAGTACAAGTAGAAATAACATAATAATAGTCAAATCAACAGCTAAGATTGTATTATAAGATCTAGCTTAATAAATTTGACTAGTACAGAAGAAGCTACAAAAAATAAAATAAAATAATTAATAATAGTTATTAATATTCATAAGGATACTACTATATAAAAAACTTCAGTTTCAATATTTAAAATACCTATCAGAATTAATGTAATTAATTGTAACAATGTTGTAATCTTTAACTCTGATCATAATTCTTAATTCAGGCCATAATAATAATTATATAATTAAAATAAACTTATCCGTTATAGATAATAATCAATTGCATCTAATGTAAAATTTTATACCTATTAAAATTAGCTAAAAAAGTCAAAAACAGTTATTCATCCTCTCAATTTGTAATCAATTTGTAAATTGTGGGGTAGTTTATTTTAATGTAGTTACGACCTTAAATATTAGATCTCGTAAACGTAAAGAGATCATCTTAAAAACACATATAAGAGTATACGTTAAAACATTAGTTCATAAATAAGAATATAATTTAACATGTAGACTTTCCTTGAAATAAAGTCTTATCAAAGTATTAGTATTCTGTGTGAATAAAACCTCGCCTTTTGCCTCTTTTGAATAAAACTCAAATTGATAAAACCTTCCCATTTTATATTATTAATATAAAACATCTTTCAACTTTAGTATGAGTTTTTTGTAATTTATTATTAAAATTATTTTAAAGGTGTTTTAATGGATAATAAATCTCAGTATATTTTTAATACATCAAAATCAATTATTTTATAAAAATATAGATATAAAGTGTACATTACATATAGTGTTGTGTGATCTCTACACTTAGGTTTTCCCTGCTCTATTTTTAGTTATCCAGATTCCTTCGAAGGTGAATCCCTGTTAATAGTATGAACACATCCAATATACGTTATATTATACAAATACCAAGCATCAAGTAATTGACATTATATATATACACAAACTTCTCATAAACTGTAAGTACTTTACCCATCAAATAAGGTAAAAGTCGACTTTTTTAGTCCAAGTTAGCAGTCAACTTTTATATTTGTTCTCTTTTCTAGTTCATTCTTAAAATAAGTAAAAATTTTAATAATAATTAAATGTATCATTATGTATTGACATTTCTTTGAACATTTATTAATAATGTTTACTGGGATGTAACAATAAATCCCTTGTTCGAATTTTTGATTAGGGAATAGTTGCTTGATGTGAACAAATAACATTTAATCAAAAAAAATGCGATCAGAGATAATTAATAATGATCATTCACGTAAATCGCATTTAAATAAAAAAGAGATAATTTCACCTTAGAAGTTAAATTGTGGGCATGCACAATTCAAAAGGAAATTTCAACAAGTGCATATTTTCACTTCTTTGAATTTCTCAAACAAATTTTTCTACTTATATATGCAAAGTTACAAACCGAGGGGAAAAAGTTTCAACCATATATTATGTGTCTATTAGAGTTTCAAGGAGGAAAAAAAAATAATAAAAATAGTTAAGCAACTCTTGATAATGTATTATGTATTATTAATGAAATTCATAATAATTTATTATCGATTTTCGGAAAGAATTCATATTAAAATATAGATAACTAACTATAAAAACAAATGTTGAATACGTTTCAGTTGAATCATCTTTTCTAATTCCATTTATACCTTCTTACGCGTAGTATGTATTTAGTGATTTTAACAATATTTGGAACAGAACCATATTTACTCGCTTTAACCATTTTAACCACTCCGATTACAACAATAATATCAACATCAATTATACCAACTACACCAACTAAATAAAATAATAGCCGAATTTGGCTATAATATTCCAGGAACCAGGTGAAAGATAAATAATAAATACAAATCAAATTTTATTAATGAAAACTTGACATCACCTTGAATTTAATAGATTCTTTTAAAATACAAATTTGTAAAGTATTTTATTTGTAACTTTTCATCATTAATATAAAATATAGGATCAAAAAATTTTAAAAATAATTTAATAACAAAACTAAATGGAATTTTACTTATGTCATTTATATAATAAAAAAAATATATTAAATAAATACAATTACTCTATTTTAACGATTCTAACTAACATTTTATTCTATTTTTTTTTTTTTTTAGTAAAATTTGGTAATTACATCTGCTGGATAAGGTTTTGAATGCCGATTCACCAGCTTTGGATATCTTCTTAAATTTGGGATTACTAAATATGGATGATATTTAAGATAGTATTTCTTTTGGTATTGCTGTTGCTGTTCTTCTTCCAAATAATTTTTGATATTAGCATTATATACAATGTGATTCAAATTATTCCGAGTACCATCATTGAGAAAAATATTATTATCGTTATTATTATAATTATTATTTTGCAGGAAAAGGTTAGAATGACGGTTAGAGTTGTTGATCATGTTTGTCATGTTTGCCACAAGGTTATGTATTTATGAATACTTTCAAGGAAAGCAAGAAAAGTCTGAGGTTTATAGAAATTATGAGAATTAAATTTTATTTATATGAGTTCCTGCTCAATAAAATTTTGATAAAATTAAAATGGAAATAAATTAAAAAAAGGTTGAGTTCCAGCTCAATAAGTTTAAATATAAAATATAGAAACAAAATTTGGATTATTTCAGAGTGAGTATTTTTTGCTTGAATTTATAGAAAAATCAAAATATAAGAATGTTCATACTTTTCTTTAAAGCCAAAACTCATACATGCACCTAATAATTATAAAACGTTGTGATATCTTTAGTAACAAACTGACCAAGGAGTTTGGTGCATGAAATATATATATATATATATATATATAAAACAATAGTTAAGAAATCAAAACAACGTATACATTAAATGTCATTTCTGTTATATTTATTTATTACTTTTTATATTTTATCATTGTGCCTATATTAGTACAGGGTGTGGTGAGACAAAGATTGAAATAAATTCGTATTTTGTATTTTATACACAGTGATAATCCCTAGGAAATGACTATAGCTATTTTTCAAAAAAAAAGTACAAATGTTACTAGTTGATTTATTTTATGTATGTGCTATTAAACATCGCATAACTACAAGAGATTATGATCCTTTGATTATAAATCTTTATGAAACATTAAATTTTGGGAATTTCTTTTTATGAGAATTTTCAATGAACGAACGTTAATTTATAGCAATAATCAAAAAAAAGCTAGCCTAATAATATTATACAAAGGACCAGTGAACAATATGATTAAGAAACGTGAAGTTTCCTTGAAATATAATTTTGTAATATGAAACTTATTTTTTCATCATTAATGTTATTTTATTCAAATATTGGATTAAATACTTTTTCATAAATTTTTCAAGCATATGGATAACAAACTAAAACTAAAACTAAGTTGAATTTTGCTCGCTCGAATATCTTTAGAATTAAATTGAAACAACAATAGTGCATATCTTACTTTCTTAAAATAATGTATATAGTAAGGATGCAAGACTCTTTATTTTCTTTTTCAAAATTAATGGTAAAATTACAGAACCGGAAAAAGCATATTTTAGAATAGTGACTATGAATTGTCCTAATCTAACGATAATATGTCAATTCACGTGTTTCATGTAGAAGACAACCAATAATATTGCTCTAAACAAAAAATCACGTTCTCACGTGAAAATATGACCAATCGGAGAAGATTTTTTAACGCTGAAATTTTTATTTTTTTTATTTTCAAACTTTAATTAATAAATCAATAATTTATTAATAAAAATATCAAAATAAAATACGTTAAATTAAAGAGGCTATTAAATAACGTATTTTTTTTAAAAAATTTCTATATTTAGATACAAAGTTATAACAATTTAAAAAGTGTGATGTCATTAGACTTTCTGCACCATACACCAAGAAATAACAATCGAGGAAGAATTACTCTTTCACAAATGAACTCCACACAAGAGCTGCAATATCCACTAAAGCTGCATTATAAATAAATTTATTTTTTTTATTTTTTTATTTTTTTATTTTTTAATAAAAAAATGTTGTTTTTCTATAACTGTTCATAAACTCAAGGTTTCACTTTATCATAAGTATGTCTTTGCTTTAGATAAAAACATTTTTCATCAGTCAAGCAAACGTTGCTCTAAATAGATCTCTGACCTGGAATAGTATTGAAATATCAAATTTAGATTTATTATTAACAAACTTGATTAGATCTTATTTCTGAATTCAGATTCCTTAACCCTATATTGTATAACACTGTAATTCATGTAATCAATAATAAATATATCTGCATAGAAACAAAAAATACTCCTAGTTATTGTTTGTAAATCAGAACCAATTTCTTTCGCCAGACGTAATAATATCAATATGTGTAACTGTGGCATTTTTGAAGACGTTAACTTACAATCCATGCAAGTTCATATTTAGGTCATTTTCTCAAGTAACAACAAACCAAAAAGTTCTTCCGTCAGTTGCAAAGGTTAAAAAATGGGATCCAAATGACGTCGTCAATTATTTACAATCTGTAAAAAATGAAATGAACCTTGGGGATAAATCCATCGATATTATTAAAGAACAAAAGATTTTGGGGTACAGACCTCCTCAAATTAACCAAAGAAGATCTTGACCTTCCAGATTTCAAATTGGGTAAGTTTGACAATATAAAATCTTAAGTCTAGGAATTTAAAAAGGCTAACTATTTTTTTCTTAGAAATGGAGAAGATTGAGGACAATAATATATATTTCCAACATTGTTTAGATGATATTAAAATTGGGATAGATGTCATGGGCCCTTTAATGGATCAAAAAGAAGCTGTACATTCTATATATGTCAATGCAATATTACAAGCGTCTGTACTGATTATCAAACAAATTACTGGGAAAATAATTCAATTATGTCCAGGGTTGGAAATAGTTGATTATGCAAAAACGAGTAAAATAAAAGGTAATTTAGAAGAGTTGATGCGCATAACTATGACCAAAAGAATCAACGAAGTTAGTGGAATTATTCAAAATATTATACAACTTGAAAGTGCATTCCAAAAGAAAAAAATCGGAGATTTTGTAGATTATTATGGTTATATTTATGGAATTACGACTACTGGTGGGTTTTGTCAAGGAATTATAATTCACATAAACATTTTTTATTTTTTTTTAATCTTGTTAATTATATCCGACAGGTGGTATTTCTTAACGCATGCACCAAAATATTTCTCAAATAGTTATATCCGATAAAAATTGATAAACATGCTTTGAATAATGATACTGAACTTCGCAAAGGATTGAAAAAAGGTATGGAAATAATTGTAGGCTTGTTGAAGGACAGAGTGGAGGTTGGTGACTCTTTCATTTATAAGAAAAATAGGGTAGAGAAATATATTTAATAGATAGGTATGAATTCTGTAAGCATTATCTTTTATCTACATTAATATAATGTTGACTTTGAAGAACAAAATTCGCATTTACAATTTCATTTATTTTTGTGAATTTTAAATTGTGTATTAAAAAATAAAAACCTTTATTCTTATTTAGCTAATTTACATAAAGTTTTTCGGAAATTTTGATCATAAAAAGATTCTAAATCTTAAAAGTTATTAATTCTAGCAAATTATATTAAAAATCACTACTCATAATTCGACCAGTATAAGAGTTATTTACAAAGAAAAATTTTTCTTAGATTTGTAATTAATAAAACCAAGATGTATGTAATTGTGCTGAATTACTGTGCCTATTTTTCGGTTATTTTTTCATGTTTATTGCGCCACCCGATTTGCTATTTAAAATATTAATTAAAATTTATTTAATGGTTTAAATTTACAAATAATTATTATTTTAGATACCGGTTATTAAATTTGAACCACCAATTGTTGAATCCTGATGTAGAGAAAGAGATAATTTAAAAATTTCATGATCAATATTTGAAATAATTAATTTTGAAAAAATCTTCTAAAAATATTAGAACCATATAATAAAATACCCAATAATTTTACATGATAAAGCACGTTTATTTCAAGTAATACATAGTTTAAATATCCTGCACAATTTTAGTCAAGATACGAATTTGGTTGCAAAAATAATTACACGACTTGAGAAAGTTGGGAACAACCTCTTCTTATATTATCATGTTTATTGTATCCAGAATATTAAATGGCAATAATGTATTTAATATCAGTATTTAGTATTTGGTAAATGGATCTCATTTGCCACAAATACTATCAATATCGTCAATATCATTATTTAAACACTGTTGGAAGTTTTTTTTTATTGTTTATTTTCTTTATAATTCTTTCTTATCATGTGTATTTTATTATTTATTATTTATTTATTTATTATTTACCTACTATTTATTTATTATTTATTATTGCTTAGTAGTTATTGTAGAATTGATCTATATATTTTTAGTTCTATTTCTATTATTATAGTTAATTATTTAGAGAATAGTATTAGAATTCATATCAACTATAACAGAATTAAGATAGAAAAGGCTAGTTGAGGACCAAAAGGACCTCCAAGACCCCAAGAGGTGTCTTGATCATCTTGAACCCCAGTTGAGGTCTTTTATCCTTAGACCCTCAGAGTGGGCATTAGAACCCCAAGTGAGGTTCGTAGACCCCAACATAAAAATGTATATAAAGACAAGAGAAATTACCTTGTCCAAGACAGGTTGTAAAGTTCATACAATTCCTATTTCTTTTATTTTAATAAAAATGACAATTACTTTATACTTTTGTCTTAAAGTGTTGCTGAAATAACCAAAGGAATCCTGTATACCCAAACTCACCTTTTATTCTTTATTTTAATTTATTGAATTTTGATAGTTTATAGTTATTTTATTTTTATTTGATTATTGATTTAATTATTTGATTTGATTAAGTATTTTTAGTTATTGATTATTAGTTGGTTAATTATTTAGATAAATTGACATTATTCTTGTTTAATTGAATTCTTTTTATATTTATATTTTATCTTTAATATTTATAATCATTCACATAATTTAACCAACACAAGTCCACTACCAAGCTAAACCACTATAATTTAGTAAAGCTTGCTCTCCCAGGTAGTAACAACATTATTAATATCACCTTTTTCTAGTGTGGATTATAATTCTTATAAAGAGGGAGAGGGAGAAGCAGAGGAATTACCAAGAAAGAAAAATATTTAGGATTATGTCCTATTTATTGTAAAAAAAAAAATGTCATTAAATATATTGTTTATTTTTTTATCTGTAAAATTATAATAAAATTGAACATAACAAAATTATAAATATTAAAATACAATATGATGAATATAATAATAATAAATAAAATATATAATAATAATAAAATATAATGTTAATTATAACATTTCACTTTATTAAAATCAAAGAAAATAAAGTCACCAATATATTTTATAATAAAATTACAAGGTTATTTTATGAAAATATTTGAGATATATATATATTATTATCTATCTAACACTATCTAACACCATTCTTCTTTTTAATTTTTAACATTCGACTCATAACCCTTCTCAATTTCCCACCATTATTTTCTTTATTAGATCCATTATCACTATTCCCCACCCGAGAATTAAAGCTCACATATCCTCTTACATCTCCATTCCTTACCACATCAATACTATATCTTCCCGTTTCATTATCCTCGAATTTATTTCCTCCCGCTCCACCAAATATCTTTCCAATTTTATTATGATTAACGTGATTAACATCAAAAGTTCTGGATCTTCTTTCACTCGCCACGTCAATACTATATCTTCCCGCTATAAAATCCAAATTATTATTATGTTTATTAAGTAAATCCAAATTTCCAATACTACGATTATTATTATTATATCTACTAATATCTAAACTTTTACTACATCGTTTTTCTATTATTCTATTATTATGCTTATTATTACTTTTTTCATTATAATTATTAATAATATTATTATTGTTACAATTATTTTGATGATTTCCATTCCCATTGTTCACCATAATAACATTATTATCTTTATTATTATTATTATTATTACCTTTATTGTTATCTTTATTATTATGACGTTTTTGACTTCTTGTTCGTTTCTTTTTTCCATTACCATTTTCAAAATTATCTAAATTCCAAACACTACCCAGATCTTCATGTACATAACAAATTTGAGTCTTTATTAAAGTGTTAAATATTGATTCTCCACATATTTTTTCCAAACTTTGAATCATTTCTTGTGGAATTTGAGAATTTGTTTTAGTGTCATAATAAATCATCATCGCTGAAGTTGTTCGAATGCTAGATGAATTTTTATTATTATTACTATTATTATTATTATTTGATAACATTGATGGATTAAATGAAGAAGAAGAATTATGATTTCGATGATGAGTATAATAAGAATTTGATGAAGTATTGGTGTAAGTAACATGTGAATTTGTGGTAGTGGTAACTGTTATTTGAGGATGTGTTGTGGAATTAGAGAAAGATTTATAATTTGAAAATGAATTGTTTGAATTATTATATTGATTTGATGATGATGTTGATTTATTAATTTTTAGGAATGACAACGAATGTTTCTGTTTTAGACCCAAATTATTATTATTATTATTATTATTATTATTATTATTATTATTATTATTATTATTATTATTATTATTATTATAATTAT
>CAJVPK010000349.1:0-37885 GCA_910592015.1 Diversispora eburnea | reverse complement strand
TCCCTGTCGCTTAAATCTCGGCCAAAGTTAAAAAATCAAATTTTTCAGGCGGAAATTTCCGGAGGTCATGTGATATTTCCGTAAATCGACGCCTAATTAAATTTCCTGATGTTGTAGCAGCTAGACATCAAATTATATTTTACCTAAGTTCCATTGTGAGCTCAACTTCATTGAAAACTTTTGAGGTGCAGCTAAGAAGTTTAGTCAGTTACATTGTGATTATTCGTGAACAGGATTACAAAGAACAGTTCCATTAGCTCTTGCTTCTGTTCTACTTATAACTATTCGTCAGTATGTAAGAAAGACATTTCGATATATGGATGTGTATCGAAAAGGTTTAACGGGGCAGGCAGCTAAATTTGCTGTTAAAAAATACCGTTCACATTGCCGAGTTTCTGATTCAGTTTTAGAATCATCAATTAATTAATGTAAAAAAAATAAAAAAAAATAAAAAAAATAAAAAAAAAAGAAAAATAATAATTTTAAACATTAAAGATTTGAAAAGAATTTTTTTTAATAAAGTGAATTTTATTTTTTGTGATGGATTTAAAGCATGATTAATCAATTGATATCACGAAAATAATTTAAAACGTGATAGATAATCGATATCGCTAACGTGAGATATAAGACAAATGATTTATAATGTGACCAATATCACAAGATGGAAAATCAACCAATTAATGATTGGAAATTCGATCACGTTATCACATAAATAATGTGGCCAAAAATCTGGTTTAATAATAAAGTTGTTCAACTTTGAATTGCTACTACTCCATTAAAAATTGCTTTATCAAAAATTTAAAAATGTAGGATGATTGAGCTTGGTCTGTTCTATCACCCCAAGGTTTTATTTTGTGTTTACTTTCCTTTTTGAGCAAGGAGTAGTGATTTGAATATTGTCAATTTTATTGGTTGGGACTAAGTTGTATGCACTGTAGGAAAGTTTTTCACTTTTTCAATTTTTTCATTATTAGGTCTAATTCCTTTTCAAGTAATTTCATGTCCCAGAAATTTAATAAAGTATAAGAAGAAGTGGCATTTGTTTTTATTCAGTTTTAACTTTGCTTTTTGTAAAGTTTTAAAAACTGTTTTTAAATGAGCAACGTGGTTATTGAAGGTTTGAGAGTAAATAATAATATCATCAAGGTAGACAATTAAGAATTTGTCAATATATCATGCCAATACTTTATCTATTAACCTTTGAAAGGTTGCAGAAGCATTGTAGAGTTCAAAAGGCATGACATTAAATTCATATAGTACATGTTTAGTAATAAAGGCAGTTTTCTACTTATCATTCTCCTTGACTGCAACTTGCCAGTAACCAGAAGCTAAGTCAAGAGTAGAAAACCATTTGGCACCTTTGAACTTTTCAAGAATGTCATCAATAATAGGGAGTGTGTAGATATCCTTTTCAGTAACCTTATTAAGTTTACAGTGGTCAATACAAATTTGCTTCTTTCCATTTTTCTTTGGAACAATAACAACTGGAGAGACCTAGGGGCTAGTAGATTCTCAAATAATTCCTTTTTTCAATATGGCATTAAGTTCATTTTTGATAAAATCTCCTTCAGAGGGGTGATTCAGTAAGTTTTTTTGTTTGATAGGTTCAGCATCTTTGGTTTGTATTTCATGCTCAACAACCAAGTATTCTTTTGTATATTGAGGTTAGTGTACAGTGATAGTAGTTTCTTTCATGTAATATTAGACTGATAAATTTGGTATGTTATTTGTATGTAAGTCTTTATTAAAAGTTCTTTGATAGAAGGTCTTTACATTTGATTAGGAGACTAGCAGTTTTTAGCATTTTTATGTTCATAATCTTTACTCTTTTGAGAGTAATAATAAAGTATGACTCAGGATGGTTTATTATTCTATCTTTGTGCCCATTATTTAGGTATTTAGAATTGTAAGTAACATTTTGGTCATATTTTTTTTGGACAGTTTTTGGTGGTGAATAGAAGTATCGGTGTGGCTCAGGGCCTATATGCACTTTTCAGGGTTTATAGTATTCGTCAAGTAAAGTATAGTGTCTTGTGCTTGTTTTGATATGGTCCCAAGGAAAATAGGAATTGTTACATTTTTTACTGATTTTTTTCTCGTTTAGGATTTATAAAAAAATTTCCAGATGCAGGAAAGAGTTTAGTATTTTAGTAAACAAAGTACTTATATATATAGAACAATTATTTTCAAATTTTTTTTCTAATATTTTTTAACAAATTACGCCCATTTTTTATTATAATTAAGTAAAGGTTTCCAATTTTCACTAGATATCTTGAAAAGAGATTCTATTTAAGGTTGTTGATTTTGTTTTTCTGGCTACAACTTATAAATCTTCAAATTTAACAAAAATATATCATAGTGTAAGGAGATCTAATAAAAAATTTATTATTCGTTGTGTCACGTCACAATTAGCTTTTTATTTTTAGGAATTTATAGTAACTTTTAGTTGCCTGTAACTTAGATTTTTCGCATTCATGCAATGAAACAAATAACTATAACTAAATATATTCTGATTCGCATTATATTTAAAAATAGTATTCATAATATTATTTTTCTATATAAAATTGAACTCCATATTCCTCAATAACTTTAAAATGTTCATCACTTAGTGTAAATCCACATAGTTGCCCTCGTTCTGTACGCTTTATAATAATCAGTTTATTTACTCCTCCTCCTTTATAACACCACCCTTCAAAGAATTTTCTTAAATAATCAGCACTAAATATCCATGGATTATAATAATTCATTCTAATTTCCATAGATTCAAGTGATTCCGGTACATTTTCGCCCATTTTGTATAATAATTCATTAGCATCAAATCTTTTTTCTCCGCAATCAAATGAAAATCTTCTTAATTCGTTAAAATTATTATTAAAAATTGCAATTACTTGTTCAGAACTTAAATTGTGTAAAGTTAATTTAGTAATCTTAGTACAATAATTTAAAATTGCTGAAAATGTATCAAATGCAATTGTGGAATGTGAGGAGTGTGAATCTAGAAAAATATTCTTTAAATTTGCACCGGCTGTTTCGAAAATTTTAATTATAAATTCTTGAGGATGCACATCATTTGAATATCTAGAATGGAAGTAATGAAAACTACTTAATTGAGTAAATGATGAAGCCAAGAATAAACAATTCGAGTTACGTAATCCAACACAATTATCAAAATAAAGCTCCTGAAGTGAAATAAATTGACCAATTGGCGATAATTTCCGCTTTAATT
Source organism: Diversispora eburnea (assembly GCA_910592015.1). Classification (NCBI taxonomy): domain Eukaryota; kingdom Fungi; phylum Glomeromycota; class Glomeromycetes; order Diversisporales; family Diversisporaceae; genus Diversispora; species Diversispora eburnea. Next base: position 34,659 of record CAJVPK010000349.1, on the reverse strand, counting down.
GACAGAAATTTACTGAATATAAACGAAGTCCCTTTAATGTTTCTTTTTGACTAATGATGGCCCATAATAATGAATTACAATCCAGACTATAATTAGTAAAAATTGATAGATTTTCCAAGCGCTTTTGAACTCTAATAAGTTTTGCTAATAATTGCACTTGAAAATATGAGTTCAATTTCAAATCCATAGTTAAAATAGTATCACAAATTAATTTTAATGATTCATAAAATGGATAAATCAGTTTATAATCTCCTATCGTCGAAGTAAAATTTTCTAATTTCTTAAATACTTTCGAGGCACTAGGTAACTTGAAAATTGAACCAATTAAATCACTATAATTTTGGAAATTTCCGGAAAAAAATATGATTACTGTCATCTTAAAAGAATCCAAAAATATACAACGTTCTATTATTAATTTACACATCTCACGAAATAATATTCTTGATCCGTTATCATCTTGATGAGGACTGATAATTTTTCGTGAATACATTGAATGAATGGAAACAAAATAAACTAAATTATTAATTATAAATTTATGAGTGAATGATGGATAATCAAAAGTGGCTTGAGGTGGTGATGATGATAAATCAAATCCATTTTGAACAAGTAAATTTCTAGTTCGAGCATCCATACATGATATATAAGTTCGAATACATAATGCTTTCTTTTCCAACTTCGTATAATCTGTACAACATTCTTGGCCCAAAGGTAAGTTCCAAAGTATCGGGATAGTAACTTTACACCAGATTCGATTAACTAACATTGATGAATATAAATCTTGAGTTGATTGAAAATTATTTAAAATAATAATCAATAATTCCGTGGATATTTTAGTTGCCATTTTTTTTTATCGAAGTAAATAGAAATTAGAAAATGAAAAAAAATAATAATCGTATCACATTTATATAATATTTATGTAACAACTCTGATGTAATGATAATGGTTACAAAATTGTGAATATTATTGTTTCACATCAAATTTAATTAGCAGTTAGCATCCAATGAAAATCTTAATTTAATTTTTTGTCCAGGGTGTAACTTAGGACCTTAAGCTTTTCGACATAAGGTATGGTGAATTTTGTGTTTTTTTTTTATTTAGTAAACCTTTTTAACTTTATAGTTTAATTAGATCTTAGCTTGAATCACAACTAGTAACGCTTTTATGTATGACTGGGACATAATATATTTCGTCAAATTCCATATATAGCATATGTAGTTGACATTTTTTTAAAAAACTGGTTTAATGCTTAAGGTTTATTATGGAAATTCAACATAAAATTAAATATCTCATTATTCCCGAAGAACACACATTCCAGAAAAAAAAAATCTTTAAATTTTTCTATCCGCTAAATATTATTCATTCAAATAAATCGATCAAAACAATAAAGCACTTATTAAAACTATCATCTATTAAAAACACTCTGAATACTGTAAAAGAAGAAGAAAAATTATTAATTCACAATTATGTTAGATATTTTGTCATGAATTCTATAATCCCTGCTCAAGGGACATAATAAGGGATTTATGCATTGCAATCTCCTTAACTTGTCATTTGTGTCAACAATATTTATAGTGACGCAATTATTATGTCTCATTAGCTTATTTAGTTATAAAAAAATAATATTAAAATTAGTAAAGGCAAGTATTTTTTTATTCCTTAGGAAAATTTTCTCTTATACCCTAGGAATCGGATATATAAGGTAGATTTACCTTTTTTTGATTTTAAATGATATTATGAATTAAGAATATTTCGCAAATATAATTCTGATAATTTTATTATTCAAAGGATTTAAAGAAAAAGAAACAAAATTATTTTTATTTATTTTATTTACTTTATCATTTTTTATTTATTCATTTATTTATTATTAATTATTTATTTTTTATTTTTTAATTTATTTATGAACCAATTACTCATCTTTGTTAATATTATTACAAGAGTTTTTTTTTAATTTGTGAAAATTGCTGTTTGAGGTGTGATTTGAAATACCACAGATTCGGTGTGAGGTAAATAGCCCGGAAGGCTAAAGGAGGAAGCTTGAAAGATCAAATGAGTTTCTCTCCATGACTTCATCATGATCTGAGCTGCGTTCCTTTGTTTTTTTAATTTCATAATAAAGTGATTCTTTTTTTACATCAAATTTTTTGATTTTAACCATTAATATTATAGAGTCTTGGTATTTTCTTTAATTGGATCAACAATGTCAAGAAGCAATAATCAAAATTACATTACAATAAAAATTGTTATTATTCTAATTTTCAACGAAGCAAACATCAAAGAAAATTTAGCAATAGATCCTTTTACACGAAAAAAAATATGTATCGGCCGTGAATAAGGAAATTAGTATTGAACCATTATCGGCAAATGTTTTTAAGAAACTAACCAATTTATATTTTTTTTTTACAAACGGTGCTTCAACAACTAACAAAGATTCCTTTTCAAATGTTATTGTGACTAATGAACTGCAGATTTGGAATGTTGTAAAGAAATTTATTTAAAATAAGAAAAATGCACATCGTCTAGTAGTTTCATGATGGCTATTAATTGAAATAAATATTGTTATATTCTCTCATGTTATGGTGATGGTTTTCTATTGGTCTTAGTAAACGCTCTAAATATATTTTTTACTTAACTTCCATTATTTTAAATTAAATTGACGAAACTATTATTTCTTAATTAACTATTTTTTTTAACTAACTATAACATTAAATTAGTTTTGATTAATTAAACGATAAATTCAACATGATATTTAATAATTTAAAAAGATTTAAGCTATGAAATAATATAAAGTTTATTACTTAACAAATTTTTTTTTTTATTAATAAAATTAATATCTAAAAATTGAAATAAATTTATATATACCGTTGATTTTTAGTATAGTATTCTCGTATTCAACTTAAAGTATTCTCATGCTGAGTTTGTAACATTTATTATTATGTTAACTAAATATTATTCCTGACCTGATCGTATTCAAAAATTTATTTAAATATATTTGTAATATTATTCTTTTATATCAATTTGAACTCCATATTTTTCAATTACTTTAAAATGTTCATCACTTAATTCAAACAGTCGCGCCTGTTTTGTAAGTTTTACAATAATTTTTTTATTCCTCCTCTTCTTTTACAACACCACCTTTATCAAATTTTCTTAAACTATCCCATTCCAACTTCAATAGTTTCAAGTAATTCTGGTAAATTTTTGGCCATTTTGTATAATAATTCATTAGACTCAATTTCTTCTCCACAATCAAATGAAAATCCTCTTAGTTATTACTTGTTCGAGACTTAAATTATATAAAGTTAATTCGGTAATCCTCGTACAATAATATAAAATTGCTGAAAATATTTCAAATGTAATTGCGGAATATAAATTTAGACAAATATTTTTTAAATTTGCATTGGCTATTTCGAGAATTTTTATAATAAATTCTTGAGGGTACGCAGTTTTTGCATAAAATGAATGAGTATAATGAAAACTATTTATATGAGTAAATGAACTATCCGATTTATGCAATCCATAACAATTTTCAATATAAAGCCCTTGAAGTGAAATAAATTGCCCAATTGGTGATGATTTCTCCTTGAAACTACGTATTTTAAACGAAGACTCTCCAATGTTTCTTTTTGACTAATGATAGCCCATAATAATGAATTAAAATCTAGATTAAAATTAAAATTAGAAACAATTGATAGATTCTTTAAACGTTTTTGAACACTAATAAGTTCTGCTAATGATTACATTTGAAGATTTGAGTCTATTTTCAAATCTATATTTAAAATAGTATCACAAATTAGTTTTAATGGTTCATAAAATGGATAAATCAGTTCAAAATCTCCTATCATCGAAGACTTTCCAATTTCTTAAATGCCTTTGGGCCCTAGATAACTTGAAAATTGAACCAATTATTCACTATAATTTTGAAATTTCTAGCAAAAAATTCGATTACTGTCATTCATCTTAAAAGAATCAAAAATACACAAGCTTCTATTATTAATTTACGCATCTCACGAAATAATATTCTTGATCCGTTATCATCTTTGCTGAGAACAAATAATTTTTCGCGGATACATTGAATAAATGAAAACAAAATAAACTTGATTATCCATCATTCACTCATAAAATTATAATTAATAATTTAAAGTGGCTTGGGGTAGTAAATCAAATCCTTTTTGAACAAGTGATTTTCTAGCTTGAGCATCCATACCTAGTGCTTTCTTCTTATAATTGTAATCTGTTAACTATCAATGATGAATATAAATCTTGAGTTGATTGAACATTATTTAAAATCATAATCAATAATCCCGTTGCCATTTTTCGTCAAAAAAAAAAATAATTAAAGCTCTGATGTTACCAAAATAATAATCAAAAATACACAACATGCACATGAATGGTCACAGATATTGCTACTATTGTTTCACATCAAATCTATTTTGTAACGTGATTTTTGTAACAATTACGTTCTTTGAGATAATAATTGTGTTTAACCATTTTTTGGATAGTAAAAGGTAACAAAGCCTCTAGAGAAGCTTTGGCATAGTGAAATTTTTCCAGATCAAAGGATTTACGAAGGATAGAAATTGTTGTAACGTTGTGTTACTTGGAAAAGACAGCAGGTGATCTTTGGCATAGTAAAATTTTCCAGAGTTCACACGCTTACTCAAAAAGTTTAACTATTTTTATAATTTTTCACGGTTACATCATTTGACTTTTAATGATTAAAAAAAAATAATGGCAGGTTTCTTATTTTTAACATCTGTGAAAAAAAAAATTCTTTGAGTGATTAATTAATACTGTTCGGAAGGTATGAAAGTACTTGAATTCTGTATTTATTTTCGCTAAGCTGGTTTACGAACGGATTGAAAGATTATTTTTTTTCTTTAATTACAAATACTCACGAATTTTTTATACTTCCAGAACTTTGAGACGTAATTTAAAATACATTGGACAAAGTTAACTGCCTTTAGCGACTAATCAAAACCGTTCAGAAGTTATGAAAGTACTTGAATATTTGTTTTCGCTAAGCTGGCTTACAAACGGATTGAAATACGAATTTTTATTTAATTACAAATACTCACGAATTTTTTTATAGCATTTTACATCCAAAATTTTGAGACGTAATTTCAAATGCAAATGCATTGGACAAAGTAAATTACCTTTGAGTGACTAATTAAAACTGTTCGGAAGGTATGAAAGTAATTGTATATTTGTTTTCGCTAAGCTGGCTTACGAACTGATCGAAACGCGAATTTTTCTTTAATTACAAATACTCACGAATTTTTTTACAGTAGAGTAAGTTTAATAAATACGGTAAAAATCATTTTTTTATCCTCATTTCAAGGTGCCGATACCATTTTATAATATAAAATAATTCTCTTGTTAAAATTATATGACTTTAAAATGTTCACTCCTTATTGCTACAAATTTTATTGGTATTATTAATATTATTAATGATAAAGAAAACAAAAGCAAAAAAGAATTAATCTTTATGGAAAATTCAACATAACCTATTATTCCCGAGAAACGTACATTTCTAGAAAAAAAAAGAACGTTCAAATTTTCTATCTGTTAAATATTAATCATCACTTATTAAAACTGTCACCTATTACAAATACTTTAGATATTGCAAAAGAAGAATAACAATAATTATTAATTTTGTTAGATGTTTTTGAGTTACTCTATAATCCCTACTTAAGAGAGATAAAGGGATTTAGAAAAATTATGCAGTACAATCACTTTGAATGAAAGCAATTTTGTCATTTTGTCATTTGTGTTAGCGGTTATTTAGTTGAGAAAAAAAATAATACTTACATGTGTTAAGGTAAGTAGTTTTTATTCTTTACGAGTAAAACTTACTTTTCGGAATCGTGTTCGTGGATATATATTAGGTTTGTTTGCACCTTTTTTCTTATTTTAAATGTTATTACAAATTGCTTTTTTTTATTTGCAGTTTTCTAATTTCTTTTGTGATAAACGGAACATAAGAATAATATTTTAGGTAAAATTTAAAGAAACGCATGATAAATACTATTTAGGAATCTTTCGTAAACTTAATTTAACAGTTATATTTTTCAAAGGACTTAAAGAAAAAGTAAAAAAAATATTTTTTATTTATTTCATTATTTTTTATTTTTTTTTTGCTTATATTTTTTATATTTTTTTTTTATTTATTCATTTTCCTTTTTACTGACAATAAAAACCAAAGTAATTGAACCAATTTCTCATCTTTATTAATATTATAACAGAAGTTTTTTTATGTGTGGAAATGGCTGTTTGAAGGTTGATTTTAGATTTATATACCATGAGATGATAAGTTTAATGATTAAAAAAAAAGATATAAACTATTTTGAGTTTAAATAGAAGTTATATTTAATTTTGAAAAAGACAAACAAATTATCATCAGTAAATGCGGATAGATAGATATCATTAGAGATAATAATATTCTATTTTTCTATTTTAGCACAAGACTAAAAGTTATATCGAAGATATAATAAAGATAAGAATAATTATATTACAAGTCGAACGAAAAAAGATTCTATGATACTTGATATGATGAAAATTTTGCTTTATATCAGGAGAGCAACTTTACTATAGAGTGTCCTGGGTTCTATTAGAGGTAAATTTCATATTTAGATCCATGGGTCTTTTCTTAAACTATTTTGATATGTATTCTTATTTTAACGTAATATAGTTCGTACAATTATATGGAAGCTCGTGTTAAAGATGATAAAAATTTATATTACTCTAAAGATTTGATGTGAGCTGATTTTAATGCTTTAATTGATGATTAATGATTATAATAATAGTAATCCCAAATATCTAATTTATCCTATAATCGTACAATGAAAGCTTTCCCCTTTCAAGCTGAGTTGAAACAAAAATACCTTTTCTTCTATTGCACAATTAAAACTTTTAAATTACAAAAAAAAATAAATTTGCTATATTACCGAAAGAGAGAGAAGGTTATTTATTTCTAAATTTTATTATTTTATTTATTTTATCTTTTCAATTTAATAATTGATTTATTAATCTATTTTTATGGAAGAACAACTGACAAAGTTACTTAAATTATTAATTCAGATAAAAATCTACAATTCAAACTAATCTATATAAATGTAATTTATACCTTTTATATTTAGCGTATGTATTTGATTTCGAAATATCTGAAGGTATTATTTTATTAATTTTTTAATACTTATTTAAGTTAATTTTATATATTTCATAATTATAGAATTTGAGCTAACTGGACTTAATGATATTAATAATCCAAAGGCAATAAATTATTTTTATTTATTCATTTTCATTCAATTTTAGTTAATCAAGAATATGGGATTGCTGGTCTTTCAAATTAGGGTATGACTAAATTTTTTTTTATTATTGAATTATTTATTTCTATATGTTTTATTTTTATTCACAATTTATATTATTATTTTAACAATTTGTGTATTTTATATTTTGCATTTACTTAAACAAAAAATAAAAATAAAAATAAAATAAAAAAATAAAATAAAAAAAAAAATAAAATAAAAAAAATAAAAATAAAATAAAAAGAAATAAATTAAAATTTTCTTGATATCAAGCAAAGTTCTATTATTTTAAAGGAAATTTACTACTATTATTTATAACTAAAAATTTTAACTTAACGTTAAATTAATTTGATTACCTACACAGTAAATTTGAAATGATATTTTAATTTAATAAATTTAAAGATTTAAGCTAAAAAATAATAAAATCATATAAAGCTTATTACTTAACAAATTTTTTTTTTTTTATTAACAAAATAATAAATGCTACTATGAACAAACAACTCTACTATAACTAATCTATTTTCTAACTCGTATTATATTTAAAATATTATTTGGAATATTGTTCTTCTATAGCAAATTGAACTCCATATTCTTCAATAACTTTGTAATGTTCATCACTTAATCTAAATAGTCGCGCTGGTGTGCGTTTTACAATAATCATTTTATTTCTTCCTCTTCCTTTACAACACCATCCTTCAAAAAACTTTCTTAAACTATTAGCATTAAATATCCATGCATGATACATTCTAAATTCAATAGTTTCAAGTGATTCAGGTACATTTTTAGCCATTTGACATAATAATTCATTAACATCAAATCCTTTTCCACAATCAAATGAAAATCTTCTCAATTCATTAATATTATTATTAAAAATTGCTATTACTTGTTCAGAGCTTAAATAATATAAAGATAATTCTGTAATCCTTGTACAATAATTTAAAATTGTTGAAAATATTTCAAGTGTAATTGCGGAATATAAATCTAGATAAATATTTTTTAAATTTGTATTGGCTGCTTCGAGAATTTTTATAATAAATTCTTGAGGATATGCAGTCTTTACATAAAATGAATGAGTATAATGAAAACTATTTAAATGAGTAAATGATGAAGCCAAGAATAAACAATTCGAGTTACGTAATCCAGAACATTTACAAATACTAAGCTCTTGAAGTGAAATAAATTGTCCAATTGGTGATGATTTCCGCTCGAATTGACAAAAATTTACTGAATATAAACGAAGTCTTTTTAATGTTTCTTTTTGACCAATGATAGCCCATAATAATGAATTACAGTCTTGACTATAGTTAATTGATAGATTTTCTAATCGTTTTTGGACGCTAATAAGTTTTGCTACTAATTTCACTTGAGAATATGAGTTCAATAACAAATCCATATTTAAAATATTATCACAAATTAATGCTAATGATTCATATAATGGACGAATTTGTTCATTATATATAATTTTCGAAGTAAAACTTTTTAATTTCTTAAATACTTTTGAGGCACTAGGTAACTTGAGAATCGAACCAATTAAATCACTATAATTTAGCAGCTCTTGAGAAAATTTTATGGGAACTCCAGTTATTTTAAAAGAAATCATAAATTTACAACGTTTATTTATTAATTTAAATATCTCACGAAATAATATTCCCTCATTATCAACTGGATAAGAACGAATAATTTTTCGTGAATATATAGAAATAAAATAAACTAAATTATTAATTATAAATTTATGAGTGAATGATGGATAATCAAAAGTGGTTTGAGGTGGTGATGATGATAAATCAAGTCCATTTTGAATGAGTATATTTCTAGCTTGAGTATCCATACATGACAAATATGTTCGAATACATAATGCTTTCTTCTCATAAAACACTGTTTCTTGACCGAAAGGTAATTCCCAAAGTATTGGTATAGTAACTTTACACCAGATTCGATTAACGAATAATGATGAATACAAATCTTGAGTTGAATGAGACGATTGAACATTTTTTAAAATCATAATCAATAATTCCGTGGAAATTCTATTTGCCATTTTTTATTATATCAAAGAGAAATTGAAAATTAGGAAATAAAAAAAAAAATAATTGCATCACATTTATATAATATTATGATCCAGGGTGTAACGTAATGATTACCAAAATAGTAATCAAAGATACACAACATAGTAAAAATTATTTGGATTATTGTTTCACATCATAATTTAAAATGTTCGCCACAAATTTTAAGTTAATGATTGTTTTATGCGTAATCTCCGAATTTTCTTAACCCTTCGAAAATTTTCTTAGAATAATAGTTTCAAGTGATTTTGGTAGCACCTAATTATGAAAATCTACTTTATTTCATTTTCTGGTGTGTAACGTAGACCTTATGCTTTTACGACGTAAGGTAGACCGTTTTATTATGTATTCTAAACTGTGCAGCATAAAAACATCATACTTTATGTTAAAAAAAAACTCGGAGGAAAAAAGGAAATGATGTTCATGTCTTTGGTGAATTTTTGAAATCAAAAGTTATGAGATGCACTTTGCGAGATGAACAATTTGTTCCTTCAACGATTTCATTTTCCGTAAAAGCCTTTAATAGAATTGTTACAAATGTATAAAGATTTTTTGATTTTCATGTTGTTTATTTTTTAAGGTTAATTTTTTATTAGATTGAACGAGAAATTGTTTGAAACTCCCAGAATGTGGATATTGAATTTAAATGAAGTAATTAATCTATAGTATTAAATTGAAATGGCTGATAGTAAAATTATAATATACATTATTATTATAAAAATCATCAATAGGTTTGATATTATTTTTCTAAGTGGTTATGAACCTTGTCGTAATGTATATTTGCAATTACGATAAAGTATTATTTCTTTAAAAAAAAAATCAAAATGGTAAATAATAATAATTCTTATTATTATTTAAAAGTAACTAGATTCTTTACTACGATCGTTTGATTGAATGAAAGGGTCATTATTTTAATAAATTATTACCGTATATATCTCTTAAATCTTTAATTCAGTTCCTCTCAATAACATTATTAAAAAAATCTTTACTTTGTTTTGTGTTTGTAATTTTATTTTTCTTGATTGCTTGCTTGACTTGTTCAAATTACAATTAATAATAATTTTTATTTTTTCTCTGAATCAAATAATTAACCTATTTTACTTTACACATTTTCTAAATTTATTAACTTTTAATTAATTCTTAATTTGAATAGCAACTTACAGTATCACGCTTTTTATGTATGTCAGGTACATAATATATGAGAAATTACATTTTATTAAATTTTTTAGTCATCATCAAATCATATTTTTCTTAAAAATTGGATTAATTCTTATTGGTTAAATAAAGGTTATATTATTATTATGAAAGATAAATTTCATATTTAGATTTTTATGGATCTTAAGCTACATTGATATGTATTCTTCTTAGTTTTAGCATAATACAATCTTAGGGAAGCTCGCGTTAAAGACTAATAAAATTTATATTATTCTAAAGTTCGATGTGAAGTAAATAGGCCCATTATGGAATTAATTTTAATACTTTTATTGATGAATAATAATAATAATAATAATAGTAATCAACCCAAATATATAATTTAAGCAATATAATCGTACAATGAGAGATATCCCATTTCGAGATGAGTTGAAAATGTTTTTTATTATACAATTAAAAATTTTAAATTATAAAATAAATAAATAAATAATGTTATATTATCTATATAATAATTTAGAATAATTATTTACAGATTAGAAAAAAAATAATAAACGAATAATAATTTTTATATTGGTCATTTCTAATGAGCTACATAAACTACAAACGTTATCTTTGTTCCAAATAATTTATGTAATTTATCAACAGCAGTAAGTATTGCATCAAGAAATTAGATAAATATTTGTCAAAAGTATAGTTTCTTTTCAATTCTAAATTTCCTTACAATTTCAATACAAATAATAAATAATTAATAAAATAGCATATAGTTTAAATAAAATTCATTAACAAAATATAAAGCTGCATGCACCATTTAATTAGATAATATGGGAATCCTGAAATTTTATGTAAAAAAATCATAAAACAGAATTAGATGTGTATAATTTAGGTATTATAATGTGGGAATCAATTACTGGTGAAACTCCCTTTAGTAATCATAAGTTTAATTCTAATTCTGATTTAGCTCTTTAATAATTAATGAATGTCGAACTGAAATTTACAAATATACTCAATATGTTATAAAATGTATTCATTATATAATGAAATGGATAAGCAACAACTTCAAAAATAAATTCTTCTCAATCAAGTTTAATAAAAGAAAAAGTTACTAAGAAGTCTAACCCAGTAAAGTATATATGTATATTTAACATTTCAACTCAACCTAGAAATGCCACAGAAGGTTATTTATTTTTAAATATTATTTTTTATCTATTTACTAAGTAAAGCTATCAATTCAAATAAATTTCTACAATTCAATCTAATCTATATTAATGTAATTTATACATTTTCTATTAGCATATACATTTGATTCTAAATACTTGAAGGCAATATTGTATTAATCCTTTACAACTTCTTAATTATAGAATTTGAGCAACTATTGCTAAATGATATTAATAATTCGAAGACAATCAATTAATGTGATCTTATTTTATACCATTCTGCATTTCATAAATTTATTTTTTCATTCAATTTTAGTAAATCAAGAATATGTGATGTGGAGTTGCCGATCTTTCAAATTTGTGCTTGCAGTTTAACCCCAAAACTTCCATAACTCACTTAGGGACCTAAGTTCACTTTGTTTTAAATATATACTTAAAATATACTTACTCATTACCTAAATTAAGTATTTTTTAAGTATATTTTAAATATATTTTAATAATATTTCAGTAACATTTTAATTATATTTTAAGTATTTTTTAAATATGCATATTTCTTATAGGGCAAAGCAAATTGGTAATCAGGTGAAATGTCATGGGGGATGATATTTTGTGACACTAGATGAGCTTTCAGGTAATTGTTATTTTTGTGTAGCCATCCATAATATGCCATACGAGGATGAAGGATGAAGGATGAAGGATGAAGTACAAAGATAAAGGATGAAGGATGCCATATGAGGATGAACGATGAAGGATGAAGTATAAAGGGCGAAGGATGAAGTGTAAACAAAAGAGAAAATATAAATATGACTGTTGTTGGGAGTAAGCTAGGAGGGAGACAGTTAATAACAGTCACAAGTTAATCAGAAATTAATTAATAATTAGAAATAATTCAGAATAATTTGAAATACTTTAATAAATATTGAATAGAAAAATAAACTTCCTTTGATACTTCACTTTTAAAAAAAACTTTATATTTAATATTTTAATAAACTTATATTTTGTGTTGTATTATTGCGAAATACTATTAAATATTGTTTAATACTGCATTACTACTTTTACTTCACCTTACTCATTGTGCCTTCATTATTAATTGATTATTATTTGATTATTATTATTATTTATTATATTTATTATCTGTTTCGAGATAGGCCAGTAAATCAATTGTATTAGCTGTGACCTACTGGCAGATAGAGTGTATTATTATTTGTTTGTGTGATACAAACTGAGAGACTAATTTGAGAAATTGTTTGAAATACTCTGCACTCCTGTGACAATATAATTAAGAAATCAAACTCTTGCTAAATTATACAGATAATGATTTAGAGATAATAATGACTTACAAACTCACAGCCTTAGAAATTTGCAAGCTCAATTAGCAGATTCATTTAATTTAAATAAAAATAGTATGCATTTTTTATTTCATATAAGTTTCTATTATCATGAAATATTGATTAAAATTAAAATACCATCTTTTTTAATGCAATAATGTTAATGATTTTAATTAAGGTAATAATTTATTAACTTTTATCTGTTACATTTAATAAAATAATTAAAATCTATTCTTATTCTTTAGCAAATATATTTGATTTTTTTACATTCTTCATTGGATATTTTTAATTTAAGAGTAGTAAATTATTCTAATCCATTATATTACAGTCATTAGTTATGAACCTTATGAACAAGAAAGAAAATTTGGTTTCGTACCAAAGCAGTTGTGGAAACAAGATTGCTTTACTCAGGGTATGAATTTATCTGTTATAAGTAATACAATAATTATAATCTATTTCTTTTACTTCATGTACTTCTTTCACTTGGATAAATTTATTTCAATTTATATTCTTTGCACCTCTTCAGACTAAAGAAATAAATAGAATATTTTTTTTTTTTTGGTATTTCTAGATTTCTTGATTATTTTAGTGTCCAACATCGACTACAACTTTTTAATTATCTAAATTATAATTTTCATGATGCCATCATATTCGAGGCATGATCAGAAATAATAAAAATGTATTCATAGAAAGATAATTTTTATAATATCTGACAGTTGCACCAATTTTCGGGAATCGTAAATTCAACAATATAATGATAGGTTTGATTACCTTCTCTATTTTTTAAGTTTAAGGTGTCATTAATTTTTTATTCATTTATTAACAGAATTTATTTCAATAGAGTTTTATTCTTTCTTTTTATGGTTCTAGGTTATTTTTCTTATTGTGTTATATTAGAATCATTCATTGTTTCATAAATTAATTGTTTAATCTTCAAAATGTTGGTTTAATTTGGAGCAGTGAAGTTGTTGCTAATATTTCTATGATTTCTATGGGATGAGATTAAAGATAGAAATAATATATAGATCGCTACATTACACCCATGACCTGAATGCATCATGAATAGCAAGTTTTTAAATATATTATCATTGCTCTTAGTACTATTTCTAGTAAGATTAATAATATGCAAAAACCATTTGAAGAATTTTTCTTCTATAGACTAAATAAAATTTGTAATTAAAGCAAACTTCTTGATTAAATTAAAAACTATTATGGCACTTGTGTGCTACCATCTTTTAGAATATCCGGAATGATTCGTGTCATCATATTTTGTTTTTTTTTTTGACTGGTTCTGATAGTTATTATATTTATAATTTGTAATTTATGCATCATTGATAGTAAATTTTTTTTAAATAGATTATAATTTTTATAGTTCTTTGTGTTTTACTACCCGCCACGACATTTCTCTTTTTTTTTTTTTTTAACAGCAGTATTTGTTATTATTACATTCACTTCACCTTTGCAATATAACAAACCTCCTATTAAAGTTAATGAATACTATGTGAAGTTTCTTCTATATATGTATTTGTTATACTATAAATAAAATTTTGAAATTTATGCATCGTGGATAACAATTTATTCACACTTTGTTTTTAATATTCTGTCTATAATTTTTATATATTAATTTTTTATACAAATTTTTGACCTGAAATTCCATTTGTTTTGCTCCTGAATAGATTACTAAGTGCATTATGATACAAATCGAATATCTTCTTCGGGATTGTGATATGATTTTTTTTTTTAAGCTGATCCATGGAAATCGTCAGTTGAAATAATTGGTTTTGTAATAATTAAAAGTAAAAGTATTTTACTCAAACCAAAATCTTTTGAATAATGACAATATATTCATTTAGACTTTATCATTATTTTTAAAGTGGTCTCATGGTTTTTAAATTCAATATTTCCAAATGAAATTTCAATACTTTTTCCAATTGCTCCGACTTGATAAAGGATGATAATATGCACATGCCTGAAATTAATTTCATTATTGTAATGAATTATATTATATAAGACCAATAAAGCAAAAGGAAAATATAAAAATCAAGAATTAGAACTATTCCAAAGTTCATGAAAAAAAAGGTGAAGCATGGTAGAATTTTGAATCAAAACGATTTAATATAACTTGAAAATGAAATTATCAGTAGAATATTATTTGTTAATAAGAAAAGAAAATTATCTAGTGGGCGTGGGCAAATCAGATTAATTTTTTTTTTTGTATTGCTACTGACAGAAAGAATTTAGAAATAGGAAAATAAACGTAGATAAAATATGTACGCGAAGTAGGGAGAATGCACATACAATACTTTTAATGAAAAAGAAAAGTCTGCTAAAACATGTTGCATCATCAAATATTTGATATTTGAACGAGTACAATAATACCAGATCAGTAGATAATTGTGATTTATTAATCAGCTTTAATATGACTAAATCCATGTACGTTTTTTTTATTATTCATTGGTTTTAAAAAAAAGTTTGAGTTTTAAAATATAGAAAAGGAAGTTCAAGAACGAGCTGATAACAGAACAGAATATAAATCATTCTTTATGAAAATATTTTTAAGTGGAAAACTTTTAATTTGTGTCCTCTATATTTATAAATTCTAATTATTCATGTCTCAATAAGAATTCCAAGGGAATAATGATTTAAATGATGAATATGTTTACTGATGTAATTAATTTATTGATAATTACTACTATTCTTTGCATTTTCTCATGTTGGGCCTAGAGTTCAAATTTGAAATACAGTATCCTTTTTAATAATCTGTTCGTTTCACCTATTTCTGTTGGTTTGATAATTTTTTGCAAATATATTTTTTTTTCAAATCACTATGGGCTAAATTAAGAGCGTGCGCAATGTGGCGTTAAAGATTCTAGTGGTTGAAAGAGAGCAGCACTTATTCGAGTATATATTCGCGATTTATAATATTAAAGACTCACGCTCGACGACGACGATATTTGTTGTGTGCCATTAAGAAATATCAATATGATATATGTAACTGGGGTTTATTTAGAGAGGAGCTACAACTATTCCGTTTTATAATATTAATTATTGTACATGTATCGTTGCAATTTCTTGTTGGTACAATACAAGTATCGAGGCTTGTAAATATTGATAATTATATAAATTAATGAAAACTTTAATAGTTCCATGCTATCGCTATCATAACGGGATGTAAAATATTTGAATATTATTATTTATTCAACAAGATTATTTTTTTTTTTCTAGTGAAGGTTCATTAAATTAATTTTATCGGTTAAACGATTTTTAACAAAAATTGAAACTTTAACTATTTTAAAGAAATTCTTCGATAATAAAAAAAAAGATCTTTCTATAGGGGATATAAATTTATATTTTTTATTTATTGAGGAATATAATAATTTTGGAATAAATTTTATTTTTTATTTTTTTCGAAGGGTTTTTACTTGAGGAGGAATGAAATTTAAATTTATGATTTTGAATAAAGTTGTTTTTTTTTATCGTAGGAATGACGGTAAGATATTAACTGATCAAGGATAATTATAATTGTTATAAATAAAATCATTTAATGAACTTATAAAAAATATGGCGAATGAATAAAAAAAAAGTCAAGGAAAAACGAGACGCATGTCTATTTATATTTAAAATTACTATATTTTTCAATCAACAACAACAACAAAAAATTTTATTTTGAGAGATAAACATAAACACATAAACACAGCCCTAAAAAATAGGGGATAAACATCAAAATATAAACAAAAGGGCGACGCTTCACGTGTATTCGATTATAAAAACTGAAGAATTTTTATCGACCATCAATATTTGAAATATTTACGTGATATAACTTACGAGCATCTACGAGAATTATTATTTGTATTTTTTACTTGTGAAGTAAATAAGACTTATAACAACTCAACCTGTACTGCACTTAAATTATTTAAATCTTTTTTTTCCTATATATTATTTAAGACTATTTCAAATATTTAAAATTATTTAACGTCTCAAATCAAATAATTAATTGTATTTCTTTTTGATCGTGCCTGATTAGTAGTAGCTCTCGTGAACTTACGATAATACTTGATATATTATTATCTTTTATGACCTTAATTATAATGTGTTCATGAATGAGTGAATGATTTTTTTTATATGGAGTGGGATGGTGTTTCGTTTTCACTTGGCATTTTTTCTTTGATATGATTTGCGTGCGTTTCATATATTATTTTATTTACATCATTATTTACTATTTTCAAATTATTATTCATCTAACCATTCATTCACATGGTTTCCTCCATTTTTTCTCCGCCTTTCATTATTTATTTGGTTCTAATTTAATTATAATTCAATCTCATTCAGTAAATATACGATATTTTGAATATATCCATCATCATAATTCGTTATCTCGCTTTTACGCTATCTATTATATACGTCATTCTTATACAACTTACTTATATTTTCATCACATATTATCCCTATTTTCACCGATCATTATTTAAAGAGAAATTTTTTCCATTAAAATTTATTTATTTATTTTTTTTTTAAAAAAAATTTCTAAATTTATAATTTATTTAGACTAATTCAATTTATCTAATTAATCTTTCTCAGAATTAAAAATATTAAAAGGTATATATATATATATATATTATATAGTAAGTAGAAAAAATTAGAATATCATTAAATGGAAAAATTGTCAGGACAGTTGTTACATAATCGAGATAATTGATAATAAAAAAGCAAAGTATTTAAAAACAAAAAATAACTTACTGATACTGAATCAATTAGAAAAAAATATTTTTTTTTGAGATCATTTCGTTATATTATTCATTTCTATGAAGTCAATAAGATTATTCACCAAAGGAAGAAGAAACATCGTTATAGGAAAATTGATATGTATTCAATATAAATAATATAAATAATATAAATAATTATATAGGCAAGTCATGCTATATCAAAGATGATTTGATAGTACTATGGCAAACATATTATTGTATTTAGTGAATTTGAAACTTATCAAAAGGCTATTCGAAATCGGGGAGCATAACTTTCCGATACTTTGGACGGCAATAGCGGTTCAAATAATTATCAAATCTCACCTTATGACATGAAATGTCATAGTTCAACATTACAAAGAATCTAAATTTCTTTATATTTTAATTGCATTTAGTCACATGCATCAAAAGATATATAAAATTGGTTGTGCTATAATCAAACGTTAAATATTAAATCTTACCAGACTTAAAAAGAAAGTTAGTCCATATTCCGTAATCTTTAACATGTATAAAATAATGAGAGTTTTAGTTTACGAAGGTGTAGACATATATTTTTTATTTTGTTAAATAATTATAATAGTTTTCTTTTTTATCAATAATTCTTTCTTTATACTTCAAACAAAAAAAGAAAAATAGAAAAAAAGAATAGAAATGAAGAACCAATTATTTTTAAATATTTATAAATAGTTTCATGTTTATTTCATTTTTAGCATTCTTATTTATTACAATAAGATTAATGTTAATGAATTATTCTAGAAGATATTAGTTATATGAACTCGAGTTTGATAATTCCAAAGATCCAAGAAGGTTTATATGACTTAAAAAAAGAAACCGAGATATGAATTGGTATTAGTCTTGCAAGAATATACACATCCAGGTTCTGCAAAGAGCAACACAAGATAGACATATAGAGTGCGGAGACCAAGAGTGATATTTCAAGTTCGCCAATCAGGAGAAACTAATTATAATTATGTGTTTATTAAAATATTTTTTAGAGAAAATAACAAAATAGTCTATAATAGATTTCTATTTCAAATTATAGATAGTATTTCAAGACATGGGAAATAATATAATATAGTAAACAAAAAATCCATTTCAAAAAATAATTTATCTCATTAATATGTCATGATTCAATTTCCCCCAGAGAAGTTACAAAACAAAAGAAAAAAAAATAAACTAAAGAAACTATGATATAATCAAATATGATAAATCAAAAAGACAATAATTTTATCATGCCGACATATAAAATATTTTCGCTTATAAAGTAGAAAATGAAACACAAATAAGCAAAAGATCTCAAATTATGGAAAGTTATTCAGCAAAATGCCAAATCCTGAATACATATAGATTGAACGAATTTTAGAAAAATCAATTAATGAAGATTTAAAGAAATTATATTGAATCAAATGTTAATTAATGCTTTAATTGACAAACTTTATACCTACATATCTTTAATATTTATCCAATGATCTATTTTTTAATAAAAGAAACAAGCATACTCTAAAAATCAATTAAATAATTCGTAAATTTATTCAGATTTATTTCAAATTAAATTAAATATATTAATAGCAAAATTCCTTATTCTCTTGACTCTTGATTGATTATGTTCAAAAAAATTAAGAATGATTTGAGTAAAGTCATTAATGAGATAAGATTTTAAATTTTATTTGAAATTCTTGAAACCCTTTGATTTTACAACACAAAACATACAAGATGCATAAGCATTTTATAACATTTAAGGATAGTTAACCGAAAAATAAAAATACCCTACACAAAAAATTTTGATCTTTTTCGTTTGAAAATTGGTCACTATACAACTATATGATGAAACTCTGAAGCAAACAAGGTCATCACTTTACATACCAGCTGTGAAGCAGCTTAATTAATTGCAATAAATTATTTCATATCCAATAAATAAAATAGCTAATTCTCATATCTTTCCAAAGCCACAATTTAATGATAATTTTAGCACTTCAAAAAAAATCATAGTAATAGTAATTTAGCAATAATTTAGATACATTTTTTTTTAACTTAGAGAAAATACTTTAGATAGAAATACTATTATTTAAAATGAACAACAATTTAAAACACATTGTGATTTATTATGTATCATTCAAAATACAAAAAGGTGATATTCAGCCAGCAAGTGATACACTTCTTTTAGAATATTGATTGGCAAGAACATTAAAAAAAATAGATCTCAGTACAATACTACTGAATCACATGATAATTAATTACATCTAATTAATACATTCTATCTGTCAAAAACCTATCCTTTTGCTTTGTTTAAAGATAGATTTCATTCATTACAAATTCTTTTAGTTAGGTGCAAGAGAACCAACTGATCATTTGAATCGAATTCCAGCCAATATATAGAAATTGTACCTGTACTTGAGATTGTAGGCTCTGTTAGCATTTGGTATAAATATAGTATCTGAATAAAGAAATGTATTATTTTTTTTACAATTTTTAAAATTCCAAGAACAATATTCACTATAATAAGCAATAGCATCAATGGCAACTCTAAGAAACGGAACAGCAATTACTGATCCTGATCAAATGCTATTTCAAAAATGAGGCAAGAAACCACAGCACTATAAGTATCTATATACCTTTAAAGTTATTCATGTAATTGATAGATGTTTTAAACTCTCCAATAGATTAGGCTGTCTATGTACTGCATCTTTAATACACTTCTTATCTCCTATACTGCATCTTTATATTCACTTCCATTACCCAATACCACATCTTTATTATACTTCTCTTCTCCAATACTGAATCTTTATTAATCTTTTTTTCAATGGTCACTAAAACAATTCAAAAAAAAGAATTAGAAATAAAATTAAGCAAGCCCCCTTAATGGATTGTAATGACTTAACTGCTGATGCAGTGATTGTTTTACCATACCACAAGATATTATTATTGTCAAAATGACTTTAATTGTTCAAAACTTGTGTATTTCTGAGGTTTAATTTAATTTAATCTTAGCTATACAAATTAGATACTCACTCAAGATTTCATTAATTTAGCAAGTATACATTATACAAAGAAAAAAGTGTTATGTTTTAATTTTATACTTTATATTAAAAAAAAGTATTTATCCCTGCATCATTCTAAAAATAATTAAAAAATATTGGAAGATCAAAAATTTCAATCCAGGAGAATCGAATGAGAAAGATTTGGTTAATATCTCTTTCGGAGAAGCTTTCTTTGAACAAAGCAACCTAATAACGAGCACAAAGCTCAAATTAAATGCCAAATGGAATGAAAATAGTCAATTCTTAGGTGGATCATAAAAAAAAAAGAATCAAGAATATCAAACAATCTTTTTCATTACTTGAGAAAAGTATTTAAAATTTTTCCAAAATTTGAATCCCAATTGAGATGATTTAAGTAAAATTTTTCTTAATAATCAAACACAAGAAAGAGATAAATAAATAAAAATTTAAAGGAAAACCTAAATACCTAATTATTCAAAATAATATGAAATTCAAATGCATAAAAAACTCAACCTGAATATGTTTTCACAAAAGATTACAATATTAACACTACAGTCAAGTGATAATTCCTCCTGTATATAAACTTTGTATTGTCATCAGTATCTGTTACAAGAATGTCAGAAAATGAAACACTTGTTTTTCTAAATAAAGACATTGATCAAGTCATTGGATTCTATTCTGAAATTAAGTTACATTAATCAACTTGGTGAGACATTTCACTTTTATAATTAATATGAAATTTTCAGATTGGATTCAAGTGTAAAGTATCTTTTTTTGCCAATTAACAGTACATCCTGTTTTTTTCAATTGAAAGATATCTGAAGAAAAATATTATCAGTCTTCTCTTGAATAAACATCTTAAGATTAAGCATCATTTAATGGTCTTTTTCCCTTGAATGTCATGAACTATTATTAAATGCATAAGATAGTTTGTTCCTTATTATGTAAAATATAGTAAAATATAGTAAAACAAAAATTCAGCTACCTGACCTGATTTACGTTCATAAATCAAAAATCTATTTATTAAATGTATGAAAATGAATGACGGGAAAACAAACGTCCCTTATGGTTTCATTAATGAATTATAATAAATCTTAAAAATATTTACAAGATTTTTTTAAGAAAAAATTGATAATAATGATTATAGATATTTGATATTCATGTGGTTAAATTATTAAACAAGGCATAGATAAATTTTTATTATTATCAGGTAAATTTTTATTTTATAATGACGAATATTTGTAGTAAAAGATTTATTTTCGGAAATGGTAAGCAAAAACTTGATCTTATGCGGAAAATATTAATTTAAATGTTTGTATCTAAATATTTTATAAGATTTTATGAATAAAATTTAATTGAAATAATGATTCATTATAAAGGTGTTAATTGCAACGAGAAATCCTAATTGTATTCTATTTTAGAATCACTAGAATCACTAGACAACAATAATAATGATTCAAATTTTCAAAAAATCCAATAAATATTTTTGCTTCAAAAACTTCCAACAATGGAGAAAATGCTCATCCCTTTTTTTAATTAACTAGTGGCGCTGCTGATTTATGTGCGTTTAATGATAATAAATAAATATAAAAATTTATATTAAGCATTCACGCTATGTGTTTTTCAAATTTTGTCAACATAAACATCCTTTAACACCTTGATCCCGTTAAGAGTTGAAAATCAATCATCTGATAATGTGTCTTTGTTTTGAAAAAATAGATTACGAAGTTGAAAAGTGAATGAGATAATTCTTTAATTGGGAGGTGATTATCGCTATCGTTGTTGAATAAATTCAAGTTTGTAAAAAAAATGAATGATTTTAGATTGGCATAATAATCTTTTTTTTTCTTTTATTTAAGTAACCATTGTTCTTTGGGTAAAAGAATTTCTTCTACTTTTACTTCATTTCTATTTATATTTCGAATATTGTTTCTTATAAGAACTGAAAAATTGTCATAATAAAATCTTAATGGAAAATGGGCAAATTTACTATTTTTTTTTATCTAACTTCCTTCGAACTAAAGTATGATTTTTTAAAATGAACAATAAAAATCAATAACGAGATCGGTAAATTTGTTATTTGGCTACTTTTAGAAACAAGGTGAGTTTTTTTTTCGCAATTTAGAAACAATTTTATGTAAGAGAAAAATTTTTATTTGCTAATATATATATAAAATTTTAACATGAAACACGAATTAATAGTTTTAGGTATAGATATATTCGACTTAAATTAAAACAACTTCACAAATCAGTCTCAGAATTGTATCACACAAACTTAATAAACAATACGCTCCATCTGCCAAAATATTAATAATTACTTGTTCCAAAAACAATATTTTTAGAAAATTTAATAATAATATTTTTTTAATGTCTAAAAATAATGTTTTTTAGACAATTTATAGTCGATTTAATAGATATTATTAAATCACCTAAAAGATAATATTTCTAAGTGATTTGATAATTAACCCTCTAAAATATAATCAAGAAAATTTTTGAAGTCGAAATTTACGTAAGTGTCGTATTATTCCGAAATTTTTCGCAGAAAAAAATCCGTTTTTTGAATTCGTTCTCGACTAATACAACGGGGAGCAAATTTATGTTAAGATATTTCTAAGATAGATCGAAAGCCATTTTCCTGGCTACAGCATGATATGCACTTCATTACTGTAGCATTGATATTCATCGAAATATTTACGTTTAAAGCTGAACGTCCTCGAAAAGTACCGATAAAAAATTTTCGTAATATTGCGAAGATGCTCGACTTTAAATGTGAATATCTCGATAAATATCGATGCTACAGGAATGGAGAGCATATCTTCTTGTAGACAGCAATAAGGGTTTTCTGTTTATCTTAGAAATACCTTAGTGGAAAATCCACTCCGTTTCATCAATCGCGAGCGAAGTCAAAAAACGGATTTTTTTTCAGCGAAAATTTTCATAATATTACGACACTTACTTAAACTTACGTAAATTTCGACCTCGAAAATTTTCCAGATGCATTGTTTTTTAGACGATCGTCTAATTATATTAGGCTTGTGAGCCCCAAAGGCTTTAACTATGTTATTCGTGATAATTTTAAATAAATTTTAGAAGCAACAATCATATACAAAATAATAAAAATTCCTATATATATTTAAAGATATAAAAGGCAATTTTTACCTTTTCGGAAAAGAGCAACATTTAAATCTTAAAAAGGGCAAAATTTCCTTCAATATCATTCGAATCTATAAAGTCAAGTCATTTTTTTCCTTTTTCAGATTTGAATTGTTACTCTTCTCTGAAAAAGGTAAAAATTGACTTTTATAGGTTCGAATGATATACATTGAAATGCACCCTCTATAAGTGCATCCCTTCTTAAATACACTCTTTAATCCAATCCCCATATTGGGGAATAATTGCTAAGTGCATCCCTCTTATTTTGCACAGTGCAATGAATTTTTGTTTCCCAATTATATAAATATTAGTCTCTATAAATGCACTTATGTGATATATATATTATGTGACATAATAATTGTTCAGAGCGTAGCATAGGACACTTAATGGACGAGTAAAGTGATATCAAAATTAAGTTTTTGATGTACAAAAAGTTCTGATATTGATGTACCTATAATAAAGAAATAAGAAAATAATCAAAAATATAACTTAGAATAGGTGTCTATACGATTTTAGATAATTATTGTTGCTGATAAAGAATAGCAATAAATAACACAACAATAATCAATCTTTTTTTTTTGTTTATTAATTATTAAAATGAATTTGTTTATTTGTTTCTTATTTTGAAATATGGTGCAAACGCTTAGTCACATCCAATAATTTTTAATAATTTTAAATAAGTAGTTTTGTAGCTCATGATATGATCATTAAAGTTACGTATTTTTTTTTATTTATTTTATTATAAAAATTTTTTGTAGTTACATTTTTTATGATAATAATTTTAATAGTAGATGAATAATTTTCAGCATCCTGGGAGTCATGTGTCGAGATATTATTGGCCAATAAAAATCATATGCTCGTGTATAATTGGCTGGCCGGAACTATCCAAATTCCTTGCAGGAACCTGACGATCATTAAATTTCTTTTGTGATAAACGAAAAACAAGAATGGTATTTTAGGGGAAAGTCATGATAAATACATTTAAGAATATTTCGTAATATAATTATGACAATGATATTATTCAAAGGGATTAAAGAAAAAAGAGACAATTATTTTTCTTTATTTTTTTATTTTTTATTTATTTTATTATTATTTATTTATTTTATATATTTAGATCCATGGGCCTTGACTTAAACTATATTGAATATGTATTCTCATTTTTACTATAATTTGTTTAATACAATTATAGGGAGCCCTTGTTAAGTATTAATAAAACTTATATTACTCTAAAGATTCGATGTAAGGTAATAAATAGCCCGGAAGGTTATAGAAGGTGGATTGAAAGATCGAAGTAGTTTCTCTCTACGACTTCATCATGATCTGCGCTACTTTACGATAGTGTTCCTTCTGTTCCTTTGATTTCATAATAATGGGGATTTTTTTTTGTTTTATCAAATTTTTTGATCTTTAACAATAATTATATAGAGTCTTGGTATTTGCTTTTAATTTAATTGGATCAACAATGTGCAAGAAGTAATAATTGAAATTACATTACCAATAAAAATTGTTTTTTAATTCTAATTTTCGACGAAGCCAAAATCAAAAATTTTTTAAAAATAGATCACTTTTACACATAAAAAATTGGTATCAGCTGTGGTTAAGGAAATATGTATAGAACCATCATGAGGTTCTATTTGAAATGGTTTGTAGGACGTTAATCAGATTAATTTTTTTTTCTAACAAATGGCACTTCAAATGTTATTGTAACTAATGTAACTGCAGATTTGGAATGTTGCGATTTATTAAAAACAAGAAAAATGCACATCATCAAGCATTTCTATGATGGTCATTAATTAAATAAATATTGTTATATTTCCCTCATACTATGGCACCGGTTTCTGTTGTTCCTGATGACGTTCTAAATATATTTATTACTTAACGTTATGTTGATAGGCAACCATTATTTTAAACATTAAATTAGTTTAATTCATTAAATATAATGATTTAAGCTATAAATAATAAAATGATATAAAACTTATTATCAATTATTTCTTCTGACAAAATTATTATCTAAAAATTGAAATAATTTATATATACCGTTGATTTTTAGTATTCTCGTATTCAACTTAACAAAATAATAAATGAAACAAATAACTATAACTAAATCTATTCCCTGATTCGTATTATATTTAAAAATATTATTCGTAATATTATTCTTCTATATTAAATTGAACTCCATATTCTTTAATAACTTTAAAATGTTCATCACTTAATTTAAATCTCGATCGTCTTAACTGTTCTGAACGTTTTACAATAATCTTTTTATTTCCTTCTCTTCCTTTACGACACCACCCTTCAAAGAATTTTCTTAAATCATCAGCACTAAATATCCATGGATTATAATAATTCATTCTAATTTCAATAGTTTCAAGTGATTCCGGTACATTTTTGGCCATTTGACATAATAATTTATCAGCATCAATTCTTTCCATTCCACAATCAAATGAAAAATTTCTTAATTCATTAAAATTATTATTAAATATTGCTATTACTTGTTCAGAACTTAAATTTAATAAAGTTAATTCGGTAATATTTGTGCAATAATTTAAAATGGCCGAAAATATATCAAATGGAATTGTGTCATATAAACTTAGACGGATATTTCTTAAATTTTCATTGGCTGTTTCGAGAATTTTCACAATAAATTTTTGTGGATACCCTTTATATGTATATATAAAATGAAAACTACTTAATTGAGTAAATGCTGCAGCCAAGGATAAACAATTCCATTTATGTAATCCATGACAATCTTCAATATAAAGTTCTTGAAGTGAAGTAAATCGTCCAATTGGTGATGATTTTCTCTCGAAGTGATGAAAGATTAAAAAATTTAAACGAAGACACTTTAATGTTTCTTTTTGACTAATGATAGCCCGAAATATTGAATTATAATCTTGATAATATTTAGCCCCAATTGATAGATTTTCCAAACGTTTTTGAGCACTTATAAGTTCCGCTAATAATTGTACTTGAAAATATAAGTCCAATTTCAAATCCATATTTAAAATATTATCACAAATTAGTTTTAATGATTCATATAATGGATAAATCTGTTCATTATTTTCTATCGTCGAAGTAAAGCTTTCTAATTTCTTAAATACTTTCGAGGCACCAGATAACTTGAAAATTGAACCAATTAAATCACCATAATCTAGAAAATTCCTAGAAAAACATTTGGCTCCCGTCATTTCGAAAGAATCTAAATATGTACAATGATCTATTATTAATTTACATATCTCACTAAATAATATTCTCGATTTGTTTATGACGATTTCCTCATAAGTCTCATCACCAATATTGCAATTATCTTGATCCGGATCAATAATTTGTGGTAAATATTTGGAAATAAAATTAACTAAATTATTAACTATAAATTTATGAGTGAAAGATGGATAATCAAAAGTGGTTTGAGGTGGTGATGATGATAAATCCAATCCATTTTGAGTAAGTAAAGTTCTAGTGTGAGTATTCATACATGATATATAAGTTCGAATACATAATGCTTTCTTCCTCAACTTCTTATCATCTGTACAACATTCTTGACCCAAAGGTAATTCCCAAAGTATAGGTACAGTAACTTTACACCAGAATCGGTTAACTAAAAATGATGAATATAAATCTTGAGTTGATTGAACATTATTTAAAATCATAATCAATAATTCCGTGGAAATTTTAGTTGCCATTTTTTTTTTAGTTAAAAAAAAAAAAATAATAATAATTGTATCACATTTATTTATAAAAATTATTATTCAGTGTGTAACCATTCTGATATGTAATAGTGACCAAAATAATAAATCAAAATAAAATGAATATTATAATAGGAAAGGTTATTTATTAAAATCTTAAAATTTTACTTGCCCGACCCACTTGTGTACCATATTATATTCTTTTAAGTATTAAATTATATACATACACTTCTAATAAGTATGTACCCCTAGGAACGATTTAAGTTTAACATCCGGAAATTTTTTTTTTGCGCACATACGTCTCAATATTACATATTTTAAAGGGCTTTAAACCGGAATATCTCAGCGGATATCGGTGCTACTGGATTAAAATACACATTATCTTGTATCACGGAACCAGGCTTTGATAGAAAACGGCGTGGAAAAATTTCGCTGTAAAAATTCCATAAATTTCTCCGGAATTTTTACGCCAAAAAAAAAATTCCTTTTTTTTTGAATTCGATCGCAATCTTCTATTAAATTATTCTTATGACCGATCAAAAGCCCTTGTTCTGGGCTACAATATAATATGTATTTCATCCCTATAGAATCGATATCCGTTGAGATATCCCCTAAAACGGCCCATTTTAAATACCGAAAATATAAGTATTGTCGTAATATACGCCTAAAAAAATTTCCTGATACTTGGAAGGTAGGGTATAACTTATCCGGAACTTTTGGTCGGCAGATGTTAAATTAATTTAAAATTTGCCGAAAATGAATTAAAGGATATATATCTATTTCTTAAATTTGACTATTTTGAATATTTTTCTAAAAAATAGTTCTCTAATTGAAATAAATTGTCCAATTGGTGATAATTTCTCCTCGTAACGATTATAATATAATGTTTTAAACGAAAACTCTTTTAATGCTTCTTTTTGACTAGACTATTGATGGGACAAAATATTAAATTTGGAAGTTGATATATGTTGCTTTAAAAATTTAGTATGTTTTCTTAAAGTAATATTTCAAAAAAACGAAATGGTGATCGTCAAAGATCATACCGCTAATAACTTTTGGTTTGATGCAGCGACTTGTCACTATAATTATGAACTCTTAACAAAAAATTCCAACGTGAAAAATAACGAAAATTTTATCATCCTATTTCTTGTGGCAATTCATCTAAAAAAAATGGAATCTGCAACAATTCAATCAAGGTCAAATTGTTTTTTTTTGATTGGAATTATTTGAAAATCAGTTCAGTTAATATAAATAATTTAATAAAAACTACATTAAATAAAATAAATTATTTTATATATCA
This sequence comes from Diversispora eburnea, assembly GCA_910592015.1. NCBI lineage: Eukaryota > Fungi > Glomeromycota > Glomeromycetes > Diversisporales > Diversisporaceae > Diversispora > Diversispora eburnea. Next base: position 5,781 of record CAJVPK010000349.1, on the reverse strand, counting down.
TCATTGGAGTAGAAACAACAATACATTTTAATAATTAATAAAAACCTGATATTGTTGAACTAATAGATTCTAACATAAAAATTTAATAATAATAAACAAATTGTAGAAAATAATTTTGGAATTTTTACGTATATTCTATTTTTAATTGTGCAATTAATTAATTGGAATTTTTATTATTAAAAGAAAGAGAATCATGACATTTTATGAAAGATTAAACAAAATACATCATATTTTGACATTTTTCATTGGGGATTGGAAGAATATATTGAAAATTATTATCATCAAACTTCTTATTTTTCTTATTGTTGCTCTCATTATCATTCTCATCGATATCCATAGCTTCGGGGTGATTATCACGATTGGCAGCATTGCAAATTAATCGATATCTATTTGCTACTCCGGACGCGTAAGAAAGGCAAACAGGCATTGAAATAGCGTGCGTACAACTGTCAACATACAATAATCAAAAATATTAAAAAAAAAAAAATAGATTAAAAAAAATATTAAAAAAAAAAAATAGATTAAAAAAATAATAAAAAAAAATAATAATAAAAATGGATTTAAAAAAATTGTCATCATTACCTTGAAGACAAAAAGCAAAGTTTATAAGTAATGGATTGTAATTCTTCTGAATTAAAATTATTCTCATCGTAGAGAACATGATAATGAGTGGGACGACTTTGTGCATTCGATGAGGGATGTGATTGAAGATCTATAAATACCATAAATAAATTATATATATATATATATTATATATATATGTATAAAATGAGAATAATTGAAATCGAAAATTATAAATAAATATTCTAAAAAATAAAATAAAATTAATAGTTTTACTTACAGAAATCAAATTCTTGTTTAATAGTAATTCCACGATCAACTACAATTCCACTTCTGGGATGTCCAAATTGATCCGCGTCTTCGGGATTTTCGGGTAAAAACCTACACGCATAGAAATAAATTTAATCAATTATTTTTTGTAAAGAATTATCGAATACAATTTTTTAATATATACATAATTTTCTACCTGGTATGTTGACTTTTTTCGGCAATGATATAAGTTAAAGTAGGCATTACAGATTGATATGATCTTGCGAAAGCAGCTTTGAGTGAAATACATTCAATATTCAAAACATCCCGAAATTGATTATTGTTGAGACCACTCCTATTTGTTGTTGTGTGTTCGAAAAAATACGAGCGATCGATCGATCGAATAAGATTGAATTAACGTAATGAACGTAATGAAATAATACGATCGAAAACAATAAAATTTATACATAATACAAATAATACATATATATACCTATAATAAAGAATTCTCTGTGGAAGTTTTTGATTTCGATCATAATAGTTTTTCAGTAAGTCATGAATCATTTCTTCTAGATTTTCAACGAATGGATTGAAAAGGACTTTTTGCACGCTTGATCTTCCAACATAAGTCGTGAGAGACTAAACAATAATTTATAATAATTTTAATATTTTCTTTAATTTTTAATAATAATAATAATAATAATATTTTACCGAATCCATAGATCCGGATACGCCACAAATGCTTTTCTTTATTTTACATAACGCAGATGGATGAGAATTATCTGCACCTATAAGCATTGTCTATAAAATATAGATATAAGATATAAAGAAGATATAAGATATTAAGTAGTAACAATATTAATATAACATTTAGAATATTCATAAATATCGATATGTAAATATAATATACCGGGATATCAGCTAAGAAACCCATATCTTCATCCGCAAGTTGAAAATTTTTTCCTCCAATCTTTGTATTAATCTTCAAACCAATATTAGCAAGTAATGGTTTATTGTATCGAAAGATCATTTTATCTGAAGTGATAACCTTTGATGAAAAAACAATTAATGTAATAATTAATTGCTAATATTGATTGTTGTAATTGTTGTTATATATATATAGAATATCAAAAACATATCAAGAAAATATGTATTTAACTTGTGTCGCTATTCCTAATTCAATCTCTGCAACTTTCTTTATTTCGGCATATAATGGTTTCGAATGATTAGTAATAATAACGACGATTAATTGAGGTGCTAGATTTTTATTAATTGCTGCCTTCTTAAATGCAATTCCCATCGCCTGATGAAAAATATATATATTATTTTTAAAAAAATTTATTATTTCTTATAATATTATTATTAAATTAAACTTAAGAAAAATAAGTAATCAAATAAATAAATATTTTTACCATCCTGATTGAATGTTTGTTTCCAACAAGAATTGGAGGCTTGTTTACAACGCCCTATGTTTTTTTATAATATATTTTCATTATATATTTTGTATTTTATGTATATATATATATATATATATAATTTTAAATGCTTTGTATATTTACCAAACCAAGTTCATTTAATGTGTCAATTAATTCTTTAATAAATTTCTGAATACGAGAATTAGTTCGTTCATCGTCAAATGAAATTACCGACCAATTTTCGAGTTGTTTTGGCTATTTGAAATATATGATTCATGTTAATTAAAGTGAATTCATAATTATATATATATAATCTTAGTATTTTATAAAAACTTACCACTTGAACTACTCGCTTCATTATTTAAAAAAAATTTTTAATTCATTTTTAATTCGAATCATCAGTCTGATTAAGATTTTCAAGAAACTAGAAAGAGCGACTTACATTCTCAAAGGTCCACCTTCCTCCTTTTGTCTTCACCTCAGTTAATTTACCTTCCTCTTCACAAAGGAGTTTTGGAGGATTCAGCAAACGACCTTGTAAAAAAAAAAAAAAAAAAATCAATGAATAAATAAATAACGATAAAAATGAATAAAAATAAATAAAACTGAATAAAAATTAAATAAAACTGAATAAAAAATAAATAAAAAAAAATTAATAAAATATATATATATATATACATAAAACTAATAAAAATAAATAAAAAAACGAATAAAAATAAATAAAAAATGAATAAAAAAATTAATAAAAATGAGTAAAATAAAATAAAATAATAAAAAAAAAAAAATTAAAAAATAAATGAAAATAAATAAATAAAAAAATAAGTAACCATTAATTGACATCATATCAGTATCAATTTCCATTCTAAATTCTCTAAAACATTCAGCATTATCGAATTGTAAGACATTTTCTACGCGTTCGGAAATATATTGAAAACGATCTTGATTTTCGGTAGTAAGTTTGATACCAATCCCTGAATTATCTTCTATGGCCTCTAACCTTTGTCCTGTGCGTGTGCAGTGATATAAGTAAAGATATAAATAAAGATATAAGTAAAAATACAAGTAAAAGATACAAGTAAAATTAGATACAAAGTAACATTAACTAATGACTCACCGGATAAAACTTCGCAAACTTCAATTGGCATAAAAAGTTTTTCTTTAACTATCAAGCAAGGTAATTTGATATATTTTAATTTCCATTTATATTCTTGATAAAAAAATTTTCCGCAGTTCATTAAAGAACCATCATCAGTGATTACATTTTGAAATTCTGTTATGATATCAGCGATACCATGAATTTTATATCGGGTTTTGGGATTTCCTCGATGTACAACTCGTATATTTAATCCGATAAGTGCCTATTATTTTTATAATATATATTGAAAATAAAAATAATAATAATTATTATTATTATATTGTATAAAAATATACGAATCTTTAGTTAATTAATAAATTACCTCTTCTAAAATATTTCTATCCTTTAAAGTAATTCCTACTTTTAAATTTTTTTCAGATTTACACAACAATCTTGCAATAACTTTAACTAAAGGTTCCGCGGGAATTCTCAAATCAGGTTCATTAAAGTCAACATTTATGACCATATTTTCTAAAAAAAATACGGTTTTGTAAATTTTTATAATAAAATAAAAAAAAAATTAGCATTGAATAATAATAATACGAATACATATAATAATTATAATAATAATAACAAATAAATAAAAATAAAATCAAATTAATACCCCATCCAGCATTCATTGACTTGCAAAAACCTTTATTAATTCCTCCCAATATTCGATTTTTAGCCATACGATTACACCATTCGTCAACATTATTCACATCAAATTTACATTGAGCGGAAAAATTAATAATAACATTTAATATTTGATTACATCTTACAACTTCTTTGGTAAGCGGTCTTCGTTTATTAATATATTCTTGAAGTGGTTTAAAATTCACAATTTCTATTTTTTCCAAACCAATTATCCAACTTCTTCCTCCTTTATTTTCTTCTTTTTCGTCTTCTTCTTCTACTACTACTTCTTCATTCATAAATAATGTGACTTCAGTTTGACTAAAATTTATATCTTGATCAAATGTAAGTGGTGATGATGAATAAATGGTTTCTCTTCCATCAAAGATGGGATGAAGATTTCCAAATTTATTTATTAAACAAAGGTGACAAAATATTTTGAAAAGTAATTTTGGTTTTTGTACAAATGGTTTAACCGTGAATTTGTAATGATAAATATCCACTTTCGGTAACTAAATTAATTATATTATAATAATAATAAAATAAAGAATAAGATTATTTTTTATTATTTTTATTTTATTTATTATTTATTTAACAATTAAAATTATTATTATTGTACTAACCGCTTTAATTCTAAGATAATTGCATTTTAGACCAATAGTTTTTCCACTGAATCCAACATCTGGTCTTTCGGCTATTCTAAGTTCTTCAAATGCAAGTTCATGATTTATTAATTTGGTTTTCTTTGTTTGATCTAAACTTGATGAAGAAGATGATGATTCGGATTCCTCTAAAGAAATAAATGATTCATTATCATTTTTATTATTATCATTGTCGTTATTAAAAAGTGTATTTTCACTACCACCACGACGTTTTGACATTTTTTTTTTTACAAATAAAAAATGGTATCAAAAAGAAAATGTATATTTCTTATTAAAATAATTATCGTTACAAGTTATTAAAATTATTATTATTTATATATGGTTAAATTCAATAATCACCTTTGTGGGAATTTTTCTTAGAGACGTTGTATTCATCACGGTTTATTTATTTTTTCGTCACATTTCGTTCATTTATTTTTTTTTTCATCATTTCGTGCATCTTTTTTTTTCTTTCTTTCAATTTATTTTTATCTAATCGAATTAAAAACCGAATTTTAGAGTGATGAGTTTATAATTTTTATCGTCATGGTGATGAGAATTTTAAATTTCGTAGTTTATTTACCGTATTTTCGTCACGATGATAAAACATGATGAAATTAAATATTCAATCAACTTTACTATCACACAATAACAACACAATACATATTGATTATTATATTATAATAATAAAGTAAGAATTAATAAAGAGAATTGATATAGAGATGACGATGACAAGTGTTTACGGAATTTATAACTTATGCAATTACAAGCTTAATTACCAGATCCATTAATTTAAATTCACTGAATTTGAATTAAACCAATAGTCAATAGATTAAAAGTCTTTTTAATTTTATTCTCGTAAACATAAATTGTAAATTAATTCAATATCATAACATCACGATCAAGAATTTTAAAGGTAATAATGACCGTGAACAGGTTTTAAAAGTACTGTCACGTTCTGTGCAGAACAAAGCGAAAGTTACACCAATCAGTCTCAAATTTATCACATAATAATTTAATATATATATCACTAATACGCTTTTACTGTGCACAATATCACGACACACCGTAAGTCAGGCAATCAGTCGATCTAAACCTGCTTACTGACACTCACGAATAATACAATTACGTGTAATATCTGAAGGTACGATGAGTAAGTGGAGTA
>CAJVPK010000348.1:0-37934 GCA_910592015.1 Diversispora eburnea | reverse complement strand
TATTATTATTATTATTATTATTATTATTATTATTATTATTATTATTATTATTATTATTATTATTATTATTATTATTTCCATATAACATTTCAGCTATAGAATTATTATGTTTGTTGTTGTTGTTAATGTTATGATTAATGTTGTTATTAATATTGTTAATGTTATTAATTCTACGTAAACAAAACATTTTGCAAGTTGGATTTAATCCATGTTCCCGATCTTTATCTTGTTGTTTACACCATTGAAAACATATTTCATCCCATTTAGGTGGTTTATCATCATATATTTTATTATTATGATTATTATTATCATTATCATCATTATTTTTAATATTATCACTATTATCATTACTATTATTATTATCGTTGTTATTGTGATTATTATTATTATTATTATTATTATTATTATTATCATTATAAATGTCGCTTTTGTTTCGTGGAATTGTTGAAGGATTTGTTACAGGACTAATATATATATTTCGCATATTTGAATGAAAAGTAAATAATGGTGGTGGTAAAGATTGAGTTGGAATTGATGTTGGTTCATCTACAATATTATCTACTACTAAATTATTTGAAATATCATTAAAAACCTTGGTGGTGTTGGTATCTTCTTTATTTATGTCATTGTCCTTATTATTATTAATGTCATTATTTATGTCATTGTCCTTGTAATTGTTAATGTCATTATTTATGTCATTGTTGTTTTGTTGTTGTTGTTGTTCGGATTGTAAAAAAGAAACATGTGAAGTTACCATTTCGGATAATTCGTCAATGATTTTGGTGTGAGAAGAAGAAGAAGGCATCGTTTAAATGTTGACAATTAATTTTTTATATTAATTTCTATTTTTTTTTGATTAGTAATACAGAATCTGCATGTATGTGTGCACGTGTGAACAATATATGCATCGATCACTTAACAAAAATTAAAAGATAATCTTGTGATAACTATAATATCACATATATAGTTCAAACTATCTTCAAAATTCAAAAATTGTTATTTTTTCCTTTAAGAAAACTATAAATTTTCTTTACTACTAAAGGATCAATTTTGATTTTATATTAATATACAATATATATTATCTATCTGAAATATTATTTCTAAGACAAAAAGAGTAAAAACATTCCAAAATTTTTTTTTTTTTTGATAAGTTTCTTTTTAAATGTGCTCTTTGAGGAAAAGGAAATCAAAAACCAGAATTAATCAAATTTCCTATTTAATTCATTTTCACAATTAACTCATACATTTCATAACGTTTTCCCTTCAGAAAATAACTTAGAAGCAAATTTGAAATTTACATCCTGGTACAATATCCATGTTTATTTGATCCAAGTCATATTTCGTTTTTGATCCTTTCTTTATTGGAGCGGACCGTTTCTTAAAAAATGGATCAGTTATTACCAATTCATTTTACAATACGAGGTTTCAGCTAAAAACAAATCAAAGGAGAGTTTCGAGCTAAGAGCTCAACTTCAAACTAAGAGTTGAGGTTACCGCTGTAAACTAAGAGTTTCAGCACCTCTCAAAGAAAGTGTCGAACGAACAGTTTATCACTGCGTAATGTTTATTTATTAAATATCAAAAATATTTTGTGCCTCTCTTCAAAAATAGAATCGAAAGATGCAACTTTTTAAAGATCTTCTTTCACAGAACCAGTATTTCCCGAAAGTGTGTTGCAATTTCATTTAACACATTGATACTACCTGTTGGGAGAGCGGGGGAAAGTACAAGAAAGTGCTTGGGTTTAGCACGGCAGTGATCAGTGGGTTGGAAGTATGGAAAAACAATAATAATATATAGAAGACAGGAGAAATTGATAATTCTGCTAATAAATTATGATAAGATGTGTTGATGACACTATAAAACAATAATAAAATGTACTATAAACTAATAGAACTTTAATCTATTTTGTAAGAAAGCGATTTTCGGGGTGTATGATAAGAGAAGCGATTTGGTATAAAAAAATAAGAATTATAAGGATAGAAATATGATGAAAGAAGAATTAATAAAGAATCTTAATTCAAAAAAACAATACAAAGAAAGGGTTAAATAAGTTGGATAGTTTCGCTTAGAAAGAAATATAGTTAAAGATAGAAAAACAAAATAAAAAAATGAAAAGAAAGTGTTTCGTTCAGGTCACGTGATCTATGACGCGAAAATATAAATATCTTTAAGAATTTAAAACTCAATATGACGCAATATATTTACTTGAGATGGACAACTTGTGACAATTAATTTCACTATGTATTTTTTATAATACCATTTTGTGCCATCTTCTCCAGCATTTTTTTTGTTGCCTATACTTTTTCTACGATGTTTCTATACATAAGAATTACAATATCTATACTTAAAAAAAATTAACTTATCACAATCTTTGCAAGGAACATGTATAGGTGAATCCTGGTGATCTTTGCACCTCTTACCCCCAATTACAGACTTCTCCAGTTCTAAGGATATAAAAATAATGATAAAATGTCATTCTTTTTGATGTTTATTTTGATTGAATATATAATAGGTACTGATCAATATTTTTTAGAATTAATTTTCATTTTGAACTTTTTAATTCTGAATAATATACTTTTAGAAAAAACATGAGTACTTAAAGTGAACATAGCATGTCTATTGTACCTGTATCATTCAATATATTAATTATGGATAATTAAAATTTTCAAGAAAATAATAGGGACTTCTATCACCAAGGGTTTAAAGCTTTTTCTCAATTATAGATTTCGGAAAGCAAAAAATAACAAAATATTTTGATACTCTAGTGAAGATTATTTATCAGTTATTCTTACTCATAATGATATAGTTAGAGAAAATGAGAATGGACCAACTTCAATTCTTAAACAAGCTTTAGCTAAGCAAGAAAAAATATCTTTTATGCCAATTGATATAAAAGAATTAAATGAGTATATCAATAAAATTTTCTATTATATCTTATGTTTATATGGTCCACTTGTCAATGGAAAGAAAGCAGTAGTAACTATTACAGGTATTAAAGTTTTCTTTAATATCTGAATTCCAGAAAATAAAGATATATATTTATTTGAAGTTGAAATAAAAAATATTCTTACTAATGAAAAGGATAATAAAGAGAAATTCATAAATGTAAGTAAAATTAGAATAAAGTATATAAAAGTATTTTCTATTTGTGGTTACCATACAGAAAAAAAGTCATATCTACGAATTTATATAGCAAATACTTTTCAAAGAAAAATAATTTTTAATATTATCTAAAAACATAATTTGAAAACTGTATTAGATAATTTTAGTACATATTATCACAAAGTCACTCATGAATATGAAATTTCTCTTACAAAGTGGGAATAATAAATAATTATAGTTATAATAAATGTTCTTCTCTTTGTTTATATGCATTTAGAATATCTGTAAAAAATTTTCATTCTATAAAAAACTTAGATGTAATAAATAATTTATTTCCAAATTCATATATAATACATGATCACAGTTTAATATTAATATAGAATATAGAAACTTATACAGAATGTGAGATAAATCAATTACCTCACCTATGACATTCATAAGATATCGTATTTATGATTTATATGACTATTCACTGAAAAAATGATCCAAAACTATTAAAACAAATTTGTTTTGTTGATATTGAAACAATATCAGATTCACATTGTATTACAGTTGTATGTAGAAATCAAACAAATATATTAAAGGCATTTGCATTATGTTAGTAAGTATTAACATTCAATATTATAATAAGTTTTAATAATTTAAATTATGATTGATCTTTTATTATAGAAAAGGCTAGCTAATTATATATTTTTGAATGGATGTAGTTACAAATGTCTGTAAATTTACAACTATATCTACTATCCAAATTCCAAATTATTTTAACATTATGGCTGCCAAAATATATCAAAATTATTTGAAATTCAAAAGTCAAAAAGTTTTAAATTCCAAATTAATTTTAACACCTCAAATATTTGAAAGTGGAAAAAATATTTGTGTGAAAAAAATATTTGAGTTAGTGTAATGGAATAATTAAAGATTTTTTAATGTACTACATGAAATCAGTTTTTTATTTTTATTTTTTTTTTTAAAAAAATATAATAAAAAAAAATTACTTATCTTTCTTCTTCTAGATTTGTGAATTTGTAGATTTCGTAAAAATCAAAATGGATTTCGTGAACTTGCGGAAATAGTATAGTAAGTATTTTTTTATTTTTTTATTTTTTTTATTTTTAAAAATTATTTTTTTTAAAAAAAAAAAATAAAATATACTTAACTTTCTCCTTCCCTCTCTAAAATTAGGTTTGTGGGTTTGTGAAAATGTCTGTAAAAGTCAAAATAGATTTCGCAAGCTCACGAGGATGGTATGGTAAGTATTTTTTATTTTTTTTATTTTTATTTTTATTACTATTTTTGAAATAGTTTGATCAGGTAATCCGTGATATAAAAAAATTACTGTGGATATTGCAAAAACTGTGTAATCACATATATTAAAAATTAATTAAATAAATAAAAACTCTTGTTTTTATTTTATTTTTTAATTATCCACATATCAATACTTATTTTTATTGAGTTATAAAATATAATAGTAAGTTTCTATTCTTTGATTTCAACAATTACAATTTTTGTTCTGTCAATTTTATAGATTATTAGCCTTTTGAATAATAAATTTATAGATGCCACAAGAATATAATAAAGATCTATACTGACAAATAATTTACTTGAAAAGTGAAAGTCATAATTTGCAAGAAATTTTTAAAATTTTATTTATTAGTAAATCTACTGTAAATAATATTCTCAAAACATTTATTAAATGGGGTTGTATAATAAATCCATTTAAAGGAGTACCTAAATATAAAAAAGAAATTTTCAAAAATAAATTTCAAATGTTTCAACAACTTGTAAAAAAAAAGTTAACTGGTATTTGGATGAACTTTTAGTTGAAATGGAATAACTAACTAGAAAGTTTATATTTGTGTCAATACTTTGGCACTTATTACATTATTGTAGTTATATATGTTTCCAAAATTGATTTTGGATTTTTGAGATATTTCAACTTTTTGAGATTTATGCAAAATCTATTTTATATATAAAAGTAAAAAAAATATCTAGTTATATGTATTTTTAATTAAAAAATAAATCTAAGTGGTCAAAAAATTTCAGGTTTTAAGTAAAATAATTTTGTCTTTTATGAAAAACTATTTTAACTTTTTTTTCCGAAATTACAATTTCAGGATTTCAAAATAATTTTGTGTATAAGTATAATTGTGATATAACTTATAAAAAAGTTTGATAATTATTATTATTATATTTTATTTTATATTATAAAATAACAATATTTTTTTTTATAGTTATAAAAGATTACTAATGAAAAAAATGAAATAGTTTGTAGTAATTTTATAGTAACTATTGGAAATAATTATACATCTGAATAACTGATTTTTCTTGATAAAAGTACTAAAGATGAACATATATTTTCACGTCTTTATGAATATTCTTCTAGTTATATATGTGCAAGAAAAAATATAGTTTTTGTTTATAGAAAATAATATACAATTTTTCCTGCACTTACTTTAGATATTATGGAAGGAAGTTGTAATAAAAAAAAATTTATTGATTTTGTTCTTTCACAAGTGATAAGTAATTATTATATAATATATTGAATATATTGATAAATTATCTAATATATATATATTGATGAATTTATTCTAATAAATATTTTATTATTAGCTTTCTCAAATAAATCCTTATCTAGGAAAAAATAATGTAATTATTCTTGATAATACAAAAATTCATCATGATGAAAATTTAGTAAAAATTCTTGAAGAATTGGAATGTCATATTATTTTTCTTTTACTATATTTCCCAGATCTAAATTCAATAAAAACAGCATTTGATATTGTTAAAAGTTGAATTAAATAAAATTGTAATTTTATAAATACATATACTGATCCAATTTATGTATTAATGATTGCATTTGCACAAATTATATCTGAAATGGCTGTAAATTATTTTAAAGGTTCAATATATTTTTAAAAATATATAAATAAATCAAAGTAAAATAAAATATATTTTGTAAATTTTTAAAAATAATAAAATAAATTATATTTTATAAATTTTAAAAATTCAATGTATTTTTTAAAAATAAATAAATAAATTAAGCAATAAAATAAATTATATTTTATAATCAAATATATTTTTATTAACAATGATACTAAATATCAATACAAATATTGAAATAATATTTATAAACTAATATTTATTAGCAGCTTATTTTATATTTTTTCTTCACCTTATTTTATTGACTCCCATAGAAATTAACTCATTATCTGTTAAATATTTAATAATATTTACAGTTATATCTTCCTCTATAAATAATAATTTTTCAATATTTTTTTGATTAAAATAATTTCGATTTTATTTTTTTATTAATCAAAATAAATAAACTATTTTAAGACTTTTTAGTTAAATTTTAATTAAAATAATTTCGATTTTATTTTTTTTTTTAATTAATCAAAATAAATAAACTATTTTAAGACTTTTTAATTAATCTACATTTGTAATAAGCAGTCAATTCATTTATCAATAAATTACAAATTTAAATCATATTAAATAATATTATTTATTATTTTATTTAAATTAATTAAACGGAAGTCTTTTCCAAGTCATGTGTATATTAGACACTGCGGATGGAAAATTTTGCCATGTGATCCAGGTTCTTAAGAATCATTTTGACCAATTAAAATGAAGTTTTTAATATAAAAATTCCGTTCTAGACCCGATTTACTTTATTTCATTTTAGCGTTCAAATTTGATCACTAAAGTGGATGGTTTAAGTGATAACTAAATTGCAAAAACATTAGCAAGTAAATCTATAGCTAAGGAAGAAGCACACCTCCTTTCTTAGCTATTGATTTACTTAATAACATTTTTTGATGTTTTACTAACAAAAAAAAGTAAAACCGATCGATTTTTCATTTTTATTAATCAAAATCAGATTTTATGGTGCGAATTGCCAAAAAATTTGCCGATTTTTGATCATTCGACCAGTGTATATTTTATTAAAAAATTTATTAAAAGAATAAAATAAATTGTATTTACTTGTTGAAATCTTAAAACAGTAACATAAATTTAGTAATTTCATAGAAAGATAATTACAATCCTTTGTCCAATAATCTTCAATTGCAAGAATTTAAAAATGCCCATATATGTATACAGTATAACAAGTGCTAGTCATATTTTTTTAATTCTTCAATGTTAAATCAATTCAAGTTCTACCTTCACCTTTTTTATTTATTCCTTTTCTTGCATTATGAACAGCTGAATATATATTTGTATTATTTACAATTGTTTGTAATTAATACTCAGAAAAGAATATATTAAAAATTGAAAAAGAAATAGGTGTTGAAAATTAAATTTATTAGGAAGAATAGGTGAAGCTTTATGTAAATGATAAATATTATCATCAATATTTTCTAAGTTTTGTTCTCTTGTAAAAAAACAAACATAATATTCATTATAAAATTCATCTACATTTACTAGATTGGTGTTTTATAGTTGTATGAAAATTAAATTCCATAAAGTTCAAAGACAAATTTGCCTGCTTGACATCTAAATTCCAAATTAAACATATTTTTTTCAATTACAAAATTTTATTTATTAAGTGTATTTCAGGGCTTGTTGATTATGTACAACAGAAAATGATTTACATAACAATTGGTCTGGAAAATTTACTGGTTCGACATACTATAATAAGTATAAATATATTTTACAAAGTTTGCCTGAAATATCGAAATAATCAGAAATAACGTTGACTCCCAAGTCAAACGAAAATCGAAGAACTAACTGCCAAAGGAAATGATATGGAACTTTTTCATTTTTTGTCTGCAAGTCCGCATGTAAAAAGTTATACAACCAGATATGAATAATATTATAGAATTAATTCACCTATCCCATTCCCCACCCCCCAAGACTTAAAAAATGATTTACATCTAGTTTACAATTAATGAGCTATTTTCAATATGTATAAATGTGAATTGAAATTATCAAATTCTCAAAGGTGTAAGTGCAAGATGCTATAAAATCATATACTTATGTATCATTAAATTATAATAATAAATAATTTTTTTTTGTAGTGAGGTTGAAATAAATAATTTAATATCTGTTATTGCAATTGTTCATTACTTTAAACTGATGATCTAAGAATTATTCTGTAAAAACTTCTTTATGTCAAAAAGAAAAGAAAAAGGAACCTGTTTTCAAGGGTATATGACTATATAAATTTCTTTCTTCAGGAATACTAATGTGACTTTTAAAAATGAAGAAATTTTTTTTGAGAGTTTTGAGTAATAGCTGAAGAGGGACTCACTTTATGAGTGTGTTATGTGCAAGAGAAAGAGAGAGTGCATATTCAATTTTTATGGAATATACAAATTAAACAGATAAAAAAGAGATTTTTCATTATTATGGATAAAAAAAAAAATTGAAATGGAGTCATTAAATATATTTAGATAAAATCATTATATACGCTAAATAATGTTAGTAAATTTTTAATCTCAAAAAAATCAAAGTGATGGATTTTATAACATTAATTTTTAAAATATAAACAATTTCTTTTTTTTAAAAAAAAATAACGAAAGAACTATAATTATCAGTGAGAGAGGAGAGAAGGAATAGGAGCAGCAACAAAGGTTAAAAAAATCTAAAATGAACAGGGGACGAACTTTGTGAGAATAACAAGATATCTATAAATTATAACATTTAATTGTTTACTATATATCCACTTTTCGGAGGTATTGAAGGTAAATCTTTTTTTGGGTCTAGTGCGTCACTTATTACATGTGAACCTGCCAATAAAAAATGAGAAAGTTCCATATCGTTTCCTTTGGCAGTTAGTTCTTCGATTTTCATTTGACTAGAGACCTCGAAATTAAGAACGTGAATACAGGGATAGATAGATTGGAGGTCCATGGGGTTTTAACTTTTTGTTTAAGTTTTTCTCATCAATTTGGTCAGCATTATACTCATTTTTAATTCAATGAGCATCGTATTTATTAAAATGCATCAATAATCGCGCTGTATAAAGTATTTCCGTAGCCCAAACGAATAGGATGATCCATTTTGCACGTGCAGTTGGTCTTGATGAAATATTATAAAATCCTTTATATGATTATATTAAGTTATATGGGGAATCAACATATTTAAATACACCATTTCCGATTATTTCGATATTTAATATATTATATATTGTTGAAAAGACAGAAAAAAAATGATTCCATTTATACAAAATACAAATATCACTTGTCACACACCTCCGATTTGTAAGGTTTATTCGATACAATGAACAATTTACGGTGAAAGTCACATGTATCCATGTATCTGAAAAATTTTCTATTGGTTAAGATCAGTGTTGGCAATTTTATCATTCATATGATATATAGTAATGTTTTCTTCTCTTAGAAATTTAACAAAAAAATCCAGATTTAACTATAGAAATAGAATTAATAAAAATATGAAGGTACATAACGAATTTTTTACAGATAAACTTTATTATAAACTTTAATTTTTTATATAATTAGATTGCTATCGAAGGTTGTTGTCATAACACACTGGAAGTAATTTATCAAACGATAGATTATATTGAGAAACAAAAAAAAATAAAAATCGATTTGTTATTGATCTGTGGAGATTTTCAGGTTTGATTTAGAAAGAAGTTTTATAAATAATTTTATAATTAAAATCACAACAACAACAATAATAATAATAATAATTAATAAATTTCCCTTAGTCAATTCGTAATAGTTCCGATTTAGAAAGTTTGAATGTACCCCAAAAATATCGAACATTAGGAAATTTTCATAAATATTATTCTGGTGAACTTAAAGCTCATTGTCCAACTTTATTTATTGGAGGAAATCATGAAGCCAGTAATTATTTATGGGAATTGTAAGATTATCATTTATTTATCACATTATTACATTGAAGAAAAATTAAAAATTTAATGCTAATAATATTATATCTATAAATGCTATATTTTTTAGATATCATGGAGGATGGGTATGCGATAATATTTATTATCTTGGGTGCGCGGGTGTTGTCAATTTTGGAGGTCTTCGGATAGGAGGACTTGGTGGGATTTATAATAATAGAGATTATTATACAGGTGTGAAAATATTTAAATTTCAAGAATTAAAAATTAATTTATGTTTTATTAACTTAATTAATGTTTAATTAACTTAAATTAAGTTAATTAAACATAAATAAACATAATTTATGTTTAATTAACTTTATATTTATTTATGTTTAATTAATTTAATTTAATTCATGTTCAGGACATTACGAAAAGATGCCATATAGTCAACAAACTATCCGAAGCATTTATCATTTAAAACAATATGATGTTGCCAAACTTATGCAGGTGACATTTAAATTATATACATTACACATTATATACATTATATACATTATATACATTACATACATTATATACATTATATATATTATATACATTATTCACATTATTCATTTACATTATTTATTTTACTTCACATTATCCGGGACTCGAATTTTAATTATAAAGATAAAGAAACCTATAGATATTTTCATGTCCCATGATTGGCCATTAGGAATAACTAGTCATGGAGATGAAAAAGAACTTCTTCGAATAAAACCTTTTTTTAAGAATGATGTAAATATTCTAAATTTGATTTATATATCTACTTTTTTTTTCAAAATTGTTAATTAAAACTTTGATTTTGAATACCAACGTTAGATGATTATAATAATCATGACATGATTATTTAGTAAATAAACCAAAGTGACAATTGAATAATTTATTTCGATATTTTAAATTAGATCCTTACAAATAAATTAGGAAGTCCTCCTGGTGCAAAGTTATTATCAAAGTTAAAACCAAAATTTTGGTTTTCTGCTCATCTTCATGTGAAATTTACGGCTGTTGTTTATCATGATGATTCCGAAGAAAAATCAAATAGTATAAAAACTTTATCTATTTATAATCCAGATGAAATTTCCATGGAATCAGATGAGAATGAAAATGAAAATGGTCCTGTAATATCAGAAGATGATAAAATTGATAACAAAATTGATGATGTTTCATTTACTCAATTTTTGGCACTTGATAAATGTCTGCCAGGTCGCGACTTTTTGCAGGTATTTAAAATTTATTTTCTAATAAGGCGAGCCGTTTTCGTCATTTATTCTTTTCCTTCTTTTTTAATACATATTTTTTGACAGATTTTAGATTTTCCTGAAGCTAATGGCTCCCCAGAATTTAGCTACGATGAAGAATGGTTAGCAATAACGAAAGCTACACACGATTTTCTTTCTTTGCAATATAAAGAATTATCAATACCTTGTGAAGAAGAGATTAGCGAGTAAATTATTAAAATCTCTATTTCATTTGTTTCCTCTACATCTATATATATGTTTCATTATTGTAAATATTTTTGTATAATTTTTTTTCTTTTGTATTGGTATTTTTTAGACGAGTAGAAAAAGAACGTCAATGGATTCTTGAAAATATTTCTGATTTCAATATTCCTAAAAATTTCCAACCAACTGCCCCGCCCGATAATAGTCTTAATAGTGAACAAAAATTTAAATATGATCTGAGTAAGTTGAAATTATATAAAATCATAAACATAAAATAAAAATGAAGTTGAAAATTTTTAAGAAAATTAATCTTAATTTCATAATAACAATTTTTAGGCCGACCATTCTTGAATCCACAAACTGTAGCGTTCACTAATATGCTAAAAATTGAGAACAAAATTAATCCTGATGGTCAAACCATTGTTGAAGATTAAGAAATTTTTGGGATATTTATTTACTTATTTATTTATTTGATTATTTATTCTATTTAAAGTATTTGTAGATAATTTTTATTTTAGTTTTAAGGAAAAATCATGTAATATATAATTCACATTATCCTTTAAATTATTTATTGTTTTATTAATTTTTGTTATTATAGTGTTTTAGGCAAAAAAAAAAGGTAACCTAAATCCTATGTTCGCGTCCCATTCGTCCCATTCATTATTCGCAATACAGAGGCAACAGTATTTATCAACTATGTATATTGAATTATTTATTAAATTGAATATATTAAAATTCTATGGGATATTATTTTACTTATACAATTTTATTTCTAAAAGTAATTAATTTATTATTTATAAATAATTATTGCTATGGTTATATAGTATGTATATTTTTTTTTATCTTTTATAATATTATTAAAAAATAAAATCCATATTATTATTATTTTTAATAATAAATAATATAGAATATAGAAATTACATTTATGTTCCCTCTATTGCTTTATTTCCGTTCTTTGTACCATTGTATTCTGATGTTGATAAATGTTTGTGTTTGATGGTTTATACTTCTTCCATCATAATATTAATTATTTCAGATTCATCATCTTGTTTTTGATTATGATAATGTTTACGAAATTCATCAATCCAAAATACTGTTGAAGTTAAAAGTAAAAGACCCACAATATCCGTAAATTTCAATGATTCAGTTTGAAATATTGATTGAAAGAATGGCACATATATTACAAATAATTGTCCAATTAAAGAAAATGAAACCGCCAAATTAAACATTGAATTTGAAAATATTCCTAATTCAAATATGGATTTTTTCTCGGAACGACAGCTTAATGCATTAAACATGTCAAATAATACGAAACACGTAAATGTCTAAAAAAAGATTAATATTAAAAATTGTGTTAAAATCGGAATAAAAAAAAAAAAAAAATTATAAATAAACAATAAAAATTTTGTACCATTGTTGTGTCCCGTGCTGTTACTACACCATCGCTCATTTCAGTAATATATGTAAATAATGTTCCTGCCACAATTATCGATGCGCAGGTAAGTACACGCATTATTAAAGCTGGCGTAAGTATTGGTGAATTTTTCTTTCTGGGTGGTTGTCGCATTACACTTTCATCTACGGGTTCAACACCCAATGATTGAGCTGGTGGTCCATCCATTAATATATCTGAAATAATAAAAGTTTTATAATAAATTTAATAAATTTAGAAATTAATAATAATAACAGTAATAATAAAAACAATAATAATAAATAATAATAAAAATAATAGATAATAATAAATAATAATAATATGACAATTCAAACTTACTAATCCATAAAATCTGCATAGCATTTAAAGGATTTGGTAAACCAGCTATTGTTGACATTGTAATTAATGTCAGGGCAGCTATACTAGTGCTTAATTGGAATGTTAAGAAATTTCGAATATTATAAAATATTGATTTGCCTAAAATAAATAAATAAATAATAATAATAATAAATATTATCATTTTTATGGTCACTTTCTTTTAAAAATAATTAAAAAAAAAGTATATTATGTATACCTTCTTTTACAGCATCTAATATAGCATTAAAATCATCATTAACCAATATTATATCAGCAGCTTCTCTTGATACATCTGTACCGCTTTTACCCATAGAAATACCAATATCTGCTATTTTTAAAGCTGGAGCATCATTTACTAAATAATTTTTCATTATAATTAATAATTAATTAATTTGTCTTAATAAATTAATAAATAAATAAATAAATAAAAGAATTTTACCTCCATCTCCTGACATTGCAACAATAGAACCATTCTCCTGAAAAGCCTGAACAATGGCCATTTTATGTTTTGGAGCAGTTCTAGCAAATACTGATACAGAACTAATTATTGCTTTTAATTGTGAAGTTGTCATAGATTCAATATCACTCCCTGTTAAACAACTTGAACGTGATGATGGATTTACGGGAATGCCTAACTTTCGTGAAATAGAAAGTGCAGTTTGCTCTATTCATAAAAAAAATAATGAAATTATAATCTTGTCATCAAAAGAACAAAGAACATAATCAAAGCATTAATTATTACCAGAATCACCAGTTATCATTACTACTTTGACACCACCACCAATTAATTTTTTTATTGTTTGTTCAACTCCTAATAAATTAAAATTATAAATTTGATTTATTGATTTGATTTATTGATTTGATTTTATATAATTAATTCGTTCAATAATAAAATAAATTTAAACCTTTTCTCGGTGGATCATACATGGCAACACATCCTACAAACGTAAGCTTTGTGAGATCTGTACCATATGCCATACCAAGACAACGAAGTCCAAGAGAAGACATTGCAGTGACATTTCGAATTACCGATTCTTTTGCTGATGTATCCAGTGGAGGTTTATGAGAATCTGAAACATAATATGAAGTACATCTCCCCAATACAGCTTCTAGTGAACCCTTGAAAAATATTGTTTCTGGTTCGTTCTTTTCGCTTATTCGTTTACAAACTACTGACATCCATTTTTGATCAGAATTAAAAGGAATTTCTGAAATCCTTTCATATTTCTAGATAAATAAATAGAAATATAATTTGTATACACATATAAGAAGAAAAGATCTCGTTGATATTTAACTTTTAAAGGAAATTATATATAATAATAATAATATTATTAATATCAAATTTAATCAAATAATACTTTTAGAATATCTTCCATTTCCATTTTATGTAAAACGTCGAGTAACGCAACATCCGTTGCTTGCCCAAATTTTTTTCCATTTTCATCAATTATAGCATCATTACATAATCCTCCTACACAAATCATTTGTTTTTTTTACAAAAATTAAATTAAAAATTGTTTGACTTTTGATTAATTTAATAATATTCTTTAAATACTCACCTATCTTAAGAACTTCTCTCATAGCAAGACTTGTCTTGGTTGGTAAACCATTTTCCAAATCAAAAGTGCTTAATTCATCCATTGTGAATATTTTAGTGACAGTCATAACATTTTGCGTTAATGTTCCTATTAATTTTTTTTTTTATTATAATTTATTATAATCAAAATTTATTTATTAAAATTATTTTTTCAACCTAAAAAAAAAAAAAAATATAAATTAGAAAATTTCTTGAAATCTCGTACCAGTTTTATCTGCACAAATAACGTTCACAGAACCCAAAGTTTCTACTGAATTTAATTTTTTTATAATAACATTTTTTTTTGCCATCCTTAAAACTCCCAAACCTAAAGTAACGACCACAACAATCGGAAGACCTTCAGGAATAGCAGCCACTGCTAAACTGACTGTTGTATATATATACAAAAAAAAATTATTATTATTAAATTGTAAATTAATTTTTCTTCAAAAAACTTGATAATTTTCAAAAATATCACCTCCAATAGTTAACATTTCTAATAAATTTCGTCCTTGAATAATTCCTATTAAAACAATGATGGCAATAATGGCTCCTGATAAATACGATAACTTTTTTCCCAAATCATTCATACTAATTTGAAAGGGAGTCTTTGGTGTTTCAGCCTATAAATAAACATATTTATTCTTTTGTAAATATAAAATCTTTGAAATAATAAATAAATCTAATAAATTTATAAAATAATCAATAATATATCTCTAACCTCTTTAACTAACGAAAATACCACCCCATATTCTGTATTTTTACCAGTTCCAACCACAATACCTGACCCAAAACCTTGAAAAAAATAAAATAAAATAAAGATAAAAAATAAGGTTCATCAAAATAATAACAATTTTTCCATTATATATATTTATTCATTATATAATCTTTACCATTTTTTACCAAGGTTCCCATGAATGAAATATTCTTTCTATCTTGAATTGTTATCTCTTGATATGTATTATTATTATCTAAAATCACCTCTGTATTCTTGCTTCGAGGTTTTGGTTCACCTGTCAAATTAGATTCATCTATCTCCAAATTTACTGCCTATTTATTATTATAAATTATAATTACCGAAATTATTAATTCGTTTATAATATTTATAATTTATTTAATTCATTTATCATATTTTTTATTATTAAAAATTAAATGACAATTAAAATGATATTTAACTGTTATTAATCTAACATCGGCAGGAATTCTATCTCCAATACGAAATTTAACTAGATCACCTGGTACTAATTCAGTGGCTGAAGCTTCTATTAAATGACCATCACTGATTTAATGGTTTAATATGTTAATATATTTTAAATGTGCTTAATATGTAACAAAATTTTTTTGTAGTAATTCTTTTTTACCGTATTAGATGACAATAATGTGGAACTAATTTATTTAATGCTTCTAGTGATTTTTCGGATCGATACTCTTGCACGAACCCGACTAATTATAACAAAAAATGTGAAAATATTACGAAAATGCCAAAAATATGAATCATTAAATTATTAAATTATTGAAAATATTTCGAAATGTGAAGCTTTATGAAAGTTGAGAATAAAATCAATTTACCTGTGGTGACAATTAAAACCGCCTGAGTATAAAAATTAATTATTATAAACGCATTTATTGATACATTTATTAATACATCATCTAGACATTATCTAGAAGTTAAAAAAAAAACAGATCAAAGAAGGAATCTTAAAAGAAATTGGAATATACCAAGAAGACGGAAAATGCATCTTTAGGATTCCCCAATATCAAAGAAATTACGGCAGAACAAAGCAACAAAAGAATGAGAGGATTTTCGATAAATTGTTTAATGAATTTTATCAGGGGATTTTCTCCATCTTCGATCTCAAATTCATTATAACCACTTCCTTTCCTCTTGCTATTGGCTTCTTGTGTAGAAAGTCCAGTTTCTATGTTAGTTCCAAGTTCCGAAGCAGTTTTTTCAATTGTACAACGTGCAAAATAAGCTGACGGAGTTGAAACCATTTATAGGAATAAATTATTTAAAAAAGAAAAAAAAAGGTGGGTTTATATTATAAATAATAATAAAAAGAGAATTGTAAGTCTTATAATGAGTGAGTTATGTACAAATCAAAGTTATGAGTTGACATGTTTTGTATTAATAAATAATTAATGAAATTAATTTAATTTCAACTTTTAAATTTTTTTTAATTTCAATTTTTTTTTTTTATACCCACTTTTTTTGGAGTATTTTCAACACGAGATAAACAAATATTTGTAAATTGTGCTGTGCTAAGATGCGCAGTTGTGGCTTGATGTTATAAATTCAATAATTTCAATTTTTCCACGATATAAAAATATTAATAATCACGTAAAAATCTTTTTTTTTGTTTAGTAAAAAATTTGTTTGTTTTGATTCAGATAATTCTCGGCGGCTTAAAGTTTATCAAACAAAATTCGCTATCCATCTAAAGTGACAAAACAAAAAAAATTTAGGTGTAAAATTAACGACGCCACAAAAATAACTCCCAAAATGGTACGCAAAACTTGCGAACGCAATTACATCTTACCTCTTGTCTTGTGATGCGATGCTGTGCATGATCTTTATGTCAAAAACTTAATTATTCGATTGAAAATGAAATATATTCATACTTTAGATTACTAAAGAGTAAAGTAAAAGAAATTGATTACGAAATCATTTTATTTTCTTGCATTATTCTAAGGATATTTTCCTTATTTATTAAACGTGTTCTTAAAGCAGAATTGAAATTTGACCTTCGATTTGTGCTACAAAGAATGGTAGATTTTAGCCAATTTTGGTTCATTTAAAAAGTGTATTGCATGAATTAATTTTTAATAAAGTAAATATTGAAATGTAAGATAGATTTATTATCATTTGATCACAAAAATAAATTCCGAATTTTTGCGTGTAAACTTTTTTTATATACGCAAATTAATAATCGAAATTTTACATTATTTCAATTAAAAAAAATAAATAACGGGCATGTGCGCTCACAATTAAACTTGTCCGAAGGAGATCAACATTTCTATTTGACACTGAGAACATTTGAAAGTTTGTTTGATCTCAATTTTTGGTGAAGATATCCACAATTTCAACAGGTCTTTGAAATGTAATGTTCATCACAGATTACAACTTTATACCAAGGGTATTATCTTGTCTTGTTGATCAAACATGATTTAAAATGATAATGAGACATCCAAGTATTGCTCTTGTTGTCTTACTTCTTATTCATTTATTTATTCATTTTACCTCTTGAATTTAGGAAGAAATACAATGTGATATTTTTCAACAATTCACTTAGTGAATTTCTTGTGTACTTCATCAACAAGATTTTGAATTTTTTTGTATTCTTCTTGCTGTTTTTTTTTTATCTTGTATCATTTCCTATGTCAAGTTTTCTATTGTGACTATTTGCTTTATAGCTTGTCAAGGGTATTACAAAGATAGTAAATTTTCCAATATCATTTTTTCACATTCGACTGTCAATCCTGAAGGAGAATAATCAGTTGAAAATGTCCTAACTCCTGGATTTAATGCAAGTATTCCTTCTTCAATTATTTTTCATTTAGAAGCTTGATTTTCACTTTTAATTTCAAGTAGCATGGAATTACAAAGATTTTTAATTATGTTATTTGACAATCATAACATATCTAATAATGGATCTGCCTCCTGAATAGGTTTTGTACCCATTGATTCAGATCTTTTTTTGTTTTGATAGTTAATCTTGAATCTTTTCTTTTGAGCAGCAATGTTTTTTTTATAAGCTTTAAGTACATAAATCATTCCTTCATCTCAAATATTATATGGTATCTCAAAATCCACTTGAAAATTTTCAGAATTTAGATACTTAGTTCTTAAGGCTTTTCTGTTTTGAGGAATTCCTTTTCTATAGCTGGTAACACTTGATTATAAGTCTACCTTGTCATTTCAAACTACTTCATCAAAATTTCTCTTTGTTTTTGAGTAGAAAATTTTGTTTTTTTTTTGTTTTTCTTGCAGGTACTTTTTCTTCTTTTTTGCTTGTTTCTTTTTCTTGGGCTTGCTTTCATTTTCTTTCATTTTTTGCTGAATTCATTCTGTTATTCTTTGCCATAAAGTACAAACTGTGAAGAGATTATCTGCAAGTTCTCTTGTCATGACTTGTTTGACTGAGAACCATAAGTTTTGATCTTCTTGAAGGTGAAAATCATTCCAATAAGGTTTGAAATCCCTTGCATTTGTAGTTGAGACCTGAACTATAATGCCTTTGATGATTTCATGGTTTGGGTACTTGTCTTGGAGATCTTTAATTTGTCTTTTGAGATCCTTTTTTAGTGATTGTTTGAGACCCTTGCATAGTATATTTTCACTTTTTGTCAGTTTGGACTGCTTTCTTCTCAGAAGAGTTGCTTGACATAGTGAAGTTGATAAAATCAAAATCCTTCTGAGGCTGCTTGATCTTTTTGATGATCTTGCATAGTATATTTTCGCTTTTTGTTGTTTTGAACTGCTTTCTTCTCAGGAGAAGAGTTGCTTGACATTGTGAAGTTGATAATTCCAATTTGTTCTTGTATTTTAGAGGAGACTTGGCAATAAAAAAAAGAATTTAAAAGTACTGCTCTTGTTTGAACTGTGAAATATTTATTTATGTTTTTTGAACTGCAAATTTTATTTTACACAATTTTAAACAATTATGAGGAGAACAACCAAAATTACATCAAAACAAAATTATGCCTTTATCACACTTGCACTCTGTACGTTGAATGATTAAATTATTTGATTCCTCATCCAAATTCGATTCAATTTGATGTATATTATTCTCCTAAATATGAATTCATGGCGTTTGATATATTTGATGGAAGAAATTTTTATGGATTTTAAAGTGTCTCGAAAATTGTGAGGTTTCCATTTATGCTAATAATAATAAACTGTACATTATTATTAATATTTTTTGGGAATTTAGTTTCGTTCAAAATCACATGATTTATATCAATTGTATAATTGCATTTATAATATCAACAATGAATAAAATAACATTTATTATATTTAATTTGTATGATATATGATATATTTAAAAAAAATGCATGAGCGTATTATATTATTACAATTATTATTATTCACATTGAGAAAAAAAAATTACAAAAACGAAAAGAAAAAATCACAACGTGAATGTAAATTGTTATTTTATTAATTGATAGGTTCGTATTATTAAAAAAAGTGAAGAACAGAAATAAAAGTATCCATCAAAGATCTCACTTTGCTTATCACAACCTTTTCACTATTCCAAGTAATGATGATGATAAAGGTGAAGATATAAAACCTTAATGAGATGATATCCATCCCCTCCAATAATCGAAAGAAAGAATAGAGCTACAAAACCAAACTCAAATATATCCATATTTTAATAATAAATTCTTTTAGAAACTTTATTTTTTTTAAGATAAAAAATGTAGTTATAGAATTATGACTTACCTGAAGTAGTATTAACCACGTTATCAGATTCATTCAAGTGGTCGTCGCCGTTAGATCATCATCAAAGTTGTCGGAATTATCGGAATTATCAGAATTATCAAGAAAATTTTATAAGAAAACTTTGGTGAAAAATTTTAGCGAAAAAGATGGATATTATCTTATATTTATAATAAATCTATGATATTTATGATATGAAATCATATTGTGCATCTTTTAAAAAGAGACATATTTGGGTAAGTATAATCACATTTATAAATTAAAAATCGAGTTTTCTTTATTTACCAGAAGATTAAAATAATTAATACATTAATAAAAATCAATAAAATTAATACAATCAAGCGCAATTAATGCAATCTATAATTATTATCCAAATAATTTATTTCTTCTCAACTTTAATAATAAAATAAAATAAAAAATGAATTCTCATAAACAACAAAGCGACAATAATTGTAATAATAATAACACAGAATTTGTGATATTATTTATTTATTTGTTTTTTTATTGCATGTATAAATTGGAATAATGACGGTATGTAATGTATAATTTGTCTGATTTGATGCAAATGCATCAAGCTTAAAAAGTTATGAGATGCACTTCGCATAATAATTCTACAAAGAAAAGAAAGTGGAGAAAATGTCAATTTAATTTTTATGAATGTGCTTCTTCATGATGTTAACAATGGGATTCTTGTAAATTTAATAATCTTCGCTTTTACCTTTGTTGTATATATTGCATTTATTTTTTTACTCTATTTGGTATTATATTAGATCTACATTTCCTGATATTGTTTAATAAAGAAAAATCTCCGTTAAAGCCCAATGCTTGAAAGGTTGTTTTAATTATTCTCCTTTTTTTTTACTTCGATTGAATGTATATATTACAAGAATTGTATACTTAAACTTTAATTAGTGATAATATAAATGTACGTTTTAAATTATGATAAAACAAGTAAGATATAGCAGATAATGATATAATTAATAAATAATACTATTGAATAATATAATAATAGATTCATACATTTTCGTGCAGCAGCAAAAAAAAAAAAAGAGAAATGCAATGTAAGCGCCCATATTTATTATTAATTAATAAAAGAAAAACCTGTTAATTAGAATAGATTATTTATACATAATAATATCAAAAATATATACTTTCAAGAAATTAAAAATTAAAATCACGTAAAGAAGTTTTGAAGTTTTTTTTTAATTGTGATGATATTAAAGAAATTTATAGAAGGAAGGATCATTACAAATTCGATCATTTTCGTATAAAATTAAAAATTTCATTAGCTTGGAGAATTTCCACAATTTAAAATATAGTTTACCGCCACGCAAAAACGAACCATGTGTTATGTTGACTATGAAAACGGAATTTATTAATTGTTTTAAATGCCATCTCCACATATTCGCTTTGATGTGTTTCTCCAAGCCATTTTTATTTTGGATGAATTAAATGAATGAATATAGAGAGGAATAAATCTTTGACAGTTTGTTTCAAATTCTAAAAATAATAAAATCGTGGCTATTGTTAGTCTGGCAAATGACTCACGATCCCCACGAAAAACTGAAACAAAGAAATTACCAAATCGGTAAATGGCATGGCATATGATCACCTTCAAACCGTTGACTTAACAATGAATATTTTTTTTATTCAATTGTACCGATTTGTCTTTTTAGACAATAGGTGGTGTGTGACGATTGTTTACCGTTCTGCATATCGACAACGGCAAAAAAGTCATAAAAATACTACTTGTAATTGACTCAATATATATCAAAAGAAAGATTGTCCTTCCATTCCACTATGAATTTAGAATACTAGATTAAAAAATAATTTTTTTTCTTAATAACATTTCAAGGAAAGCAAACATAAATAATAAAATAATAGAGATTATTAAACTTCGCTACCGACCTAGTTAACTCGCACAGATCTTATCAGATTTTTTATTTTATTTTAATTAATCAAATTATACAATTCAAAATTGATAACAAAAATGATAGATTACGTATGTGCGTACTACATGAATGCATTATTATTTATTATGAATAAATGTAAATATGATATAATATAAAAAAAATATAATATAGTAATATCAAATATAAATATAATTATTTTTTCGCTATTGTTAAAGGGTATAACCCTGACCAAAAAAAAAAAAAGAATATATCAAATTAGGTAAATTTAATTTTTTTTTTGAGAATACTCGATACGTATAAAAAGACTAATCCGAAAACCGCATTCGCATTTTCCTTACACTACCTCCTCACTTTTCTCCTTACCGATACAGTTTTCTACATACCGATAAGTAGTAATGCTTACGGTAATTAACGTAATTAAACTTTATTACCTTATAATATTAGTTCATTTTAAAGTTTTAATTTAGAGCAACGAAAAAAAATTAAAAAAATTAGTAGTGAACTCAAAAAAAAAAACGCGTCGAACGAATAATTTATTATTATACCTTTTTTAATACATATCCAATACCTATCCAATACATATCCTGTTGCTCTTTACTTATTAAAAAAAAAATTTATTTATGTTGCAAAAAAAAAAATAATTTACGTTCATTTTTTTTCATCATTCTTAATAATAAATATTATTTCTTTACACACCGTTATTTTAACAGATTACCAAATTACCAAAAATTATCAAATTGTTACATCAAAAATAATAATAATATAATAATAATAATAATAAAATAAAATGCAGTCATCATTATCAATAGAAGATGGTAGATTAGACCTCTCTCAAAAACTCTCATCAAATAATAGCGTTGAACTACTATCGTCGTCCTACAAGAATCAATATCATAATCCAAGTTTAATGGCTAATTTACTATACAAGTTGACAGAACTTGCTGCACTCACTTCAGCTGTTGCCTCTGAAACTTATCAAAGTTTTATCATAGAAAATCGTCCGGTAAATTATCATGATGAAGATGATGAATCCATGTCGTACGAATACGACGAGGATTATGAAGATTATGAAGATTACGGTGAAATAATGCAAATAGGATTTGGTGACGACGAAGAAGAACCTCCTCCACCTTATGAAATTACTTGGTCTATGGTACGATATGATAATAGTTTTATAAAAGTTTTTATTTAATTTTATTTAACTTTATTTAAATTTGTGACGTTACAATGAATATTTATTTTTATATTTGTATTTATCTTTTAATTTATATATATAATTTAGCCATCAAAAGCCATAACAAGAACGACCTCGACACCAACTCAAACGGGATTTGAATCATCACCATCATCATCATCACAATCGACCATTATTACAGATGATGATTCAATTACTACTGCCTCATCTTCTTCATCCTCAGCTTCTCCTTCTTCCACGTCACGTCGCAAAAAAATCTTAGTTCATCGAAGACGATTGATTCGTTCACGCATAAACATATCAAAATCACGTGCTAAATGTGGCAGAGAGGAATATAATGAAGAATCTTTAAAATGTGACGATGATGAAGAATTTGTCAATTTCAATTCTAAATTACTAGAATTAATCACTAATGGTAAAGAAGCACTCACCAGTAAAGTAGAGGTGACAGAACTTGAAATGTTTTTGGCGGAAGAGAAAGAACGTGATGAAAAAATCATGAAAGAACTTGGTATCCAAACCCCCTTAACTCGACGTTCGCGACGGAATACTTTAACATCTTCAGATTCGGAAAAGTTAATTCTTACATCGACAGAAGAAAAAGAACGTGAAGAAATATTTCTTAAGGAAGTTGATGATATAATTAAAAAACGATCTCGAAGAAATACTGGTTCATCTATTTCTTCGGATTCTACCACTTTTTCGGATCACTCTTCATTTAACAGTGACAACAATCATCACCACAAAAATCACAACAACAACAACAACAACAATTATGAAACCAATTATGAAAATTATGGAAATTATGGAGTGTCTGGTTATATTCATCATCCTTCAACAATCTCATCTAATACTCAATTTGGAACCCCTAACACTTATTCCAAGACCTATAATTCCATGACACCAAATGTGTCATCTAATTTATATGGTTATGAGCATCAGAGAGAAGAGGTTATGAGAAGGAATAGAAGAAATTCAAATGAAGAATATAAATCAAATACAAATTATTATTCTCCTTTAACTAAACCTTATTTACAATTACAATCTTCTTTTGCTTCTCCTTCTGAAAATTGGAAATTACCATGTGATAACAGAAATAAAAATTTTACATATGGTTATGGTCATTTTGAATCATCACCTTCCTCCAAACATAACAATAATATGAATGTGAATCCACAACTACAACACAACGCTCATAATTCATATCATAGATTTTATTGATTTTGAATTCTTTTTCCCTTTACTAAATTTATAAATCATTACCATATATATATATATCTATCTATATATCTGTCTCCTCACATACTGTATATATATATATATATATATATATTTTTAAAAAAATTTTGTACATTTTTTATTCATTCATTTTTCATTCATTATTATTTTCTTATTCACATACACACAAATGAATGATTTATTTGTAAATTTTTGTAAATATACCAAGAAAAAAACCTATCCTTTCACTATTTATTATTACTATTACTATTGTTACTGTTATTAGACTTTCCTCTTTTGTAAATTCCACCAAAAATATCCTCCTTCCTATTATTTATCATTCATTTCACTTTGTTAAATTTTTCACTCTTTTCTTTTTTTTTCTTTGGTGTGTACCTTTATTTATATATATATATAACATTTTATTTAAAAATTTTATAATAGAAAACAGTACAGTACAGTAAAAAACTTTCCTACCCCAAAAAGAATCTTATATATTTATCTATTTTTTATTTTATCACATATATATATATATTTAAAGGTATTTGATTTTCGTTTGTGTGAATTAGGTGAATTAGTTTTACCTTTTCTTTTAATTTAGTTTTTTTTAAAAAAAAAATATTGGTACCGAATATTTTTCGTGTGAAATTTTATAAATTTTTTATTCATCATTATAATTATAAATTTTTTTCTTGGTTTTCTTGGAATTTTTTTTTAAAAAAACTTTTATATATTATATACATTTATAACACACACGAATATATATACGAAATACATATTAACTGTCATTCTTTTAACAAAATATATATTGAATATATATGATTAATATGTACAGTATGTACTATAATTATAATTCCTTCTCTGTATTCTTTCTTTGTTTCGAAAGTTCTTTCATGACAATGATTTTCGACCGATTTATTTGTTCTGTAAATAAAAAGTGAAATTATAAAAAATTATAAAATTATAAAAAACTATAAATTATAAAATTGAGAAACTAAAAATTCATTCATCTTTCAATAAGCTGTTTTTTTAATATAATAAAAATAAATAAATATATTAATTTGATTATAATAATTATACACTAATAACACAAATAAAGAATGTTACTTGATATATCCTCTGATATTCTTAATATCTTCACAAATTGCTTGAATTTGATCATCTGATAACCTTGTCAAGCTTTTAATAATAAATAATAATAAAATTTAAAATTTCTAACGGTGCCTAAAGTTTCAGACCAAAAAATAAGAACAATAAAGTATTTTTATTATTTACCTGGGTATCAAACCTTTAGTTTCAGCAACTTTGACTGGCAAGAAATTTAAAAGTAATGGTATTTCGAACGCGTCAAGTTGATATTTACTTAAAATCCTAATTATTTATTTTTATTTTTATTTTATTTTATTATTCTTAAAATAAGTTAAAAAATAAATGAAAAGGAAAAAAAATTAAGTATAATAAAATTAACCTTCGAGCATCTGTTAATTGGGTGTGACTCGTGAAGGGATTAAATGTCTTACTGTATTCAAAAGTTTTCATTAAAATTCTATGATGAGAAAAATATATATATATATTATTATTAATTGCCTTTTTAACTATTAGCTCTCGTTCGTTTAATCAAATTTTTGAATAAGCGAAAGGATTTATACGATGGATATTTCTTTGGCCTTTTTGAATTATTCAAAACAATTCTCAGAAGTTCATTTGTTTCTCCCATACTTAAAAGATGTTCATTCTCTGGGGCTTTATTATTATTAAATAAATGAATAAAATAAATAAACTTCAAATATGATAAACAAATAATTTAATAATATATTTAATAAATAAAAAAACCATCGTTAAACTTTAATTTTGAACAATCATCTTCTTCTAATGGAATAGTTTTGTCAGGTTTATGAACTAATTTTGGCATTCTTTTAAACAAAATAATAGAAAATTGTTGTTTCAAGAAAAAGTTTTTAAAGAAATGTTAGATTTATTATTTGAAATATTATTAATTTATATATATATATATATATATATATATATATTATGAATTATTTATGAAAATAACGCCATAGTTAAGTAATTCGAATGATGGTTCATGACCGAAAAATAAAAGTTCAACTTTATTCGTCATATCATAAATTTCAAACTCATTTCAAACTCATAGGAATTTAAGTAAACTCCGTTAATAAATTTTTATAAATACTTTAAATTAATTAAAATTTTTTATTACACGACGCGCTTTATGCTAGATTTTGCTTCATTACAAAATTGGAAAATTTCTTTATAAAATAATTACATTATTTAATACTTAAATAATGTGTGGTCTAGTATTAAATGGACTCCAAATACCTCTAACACTAGGTGTGGTTGAAATGACAGGCTTCTTGAATCTTGACTTTGCTTTATAACCAGTATTATCACGAATTAACTGAACATATTTATCGATTTCTTTTGGATCCAAGTTTTTAACACAAATATCTTTTTGCATCTCATTCACTAATTTAAAAAATATTTGAATATATATATATGTGAGTGTGTAAAATTATGATCAAAAGAAAGTAGTATAATATTAATATTTATAACACTAACAATAGGTTCCTCGAACCAATGGATGTTTTGAAGGTCTAGGAGTTACAATGATTTCAATTTGAGGATTTCTCTTAGCGAAAGGTATAAGTTTAGTTTTAAAATATTCACTAATAATAATAAAAAAAAAACCCCCCATTTTAATTGATAATTTTTTCTCGGATAAAATTAAATTTTATAAAAACTTAATATAACTTACATCATACCACGACTACTTCCACTACGTTCACAATAATTGAATTCAATCTTTCGACATTGAAAGACAAATCCTCCAACTCCATTTTTTGGTTTAGAAACTAGAAATTTTGCTTTATTCATTATTTTTTATCGATTAATTCGAACCTTTGAGTTCTCAATTTTTTTAAAGATGATAAAAATGATTTAACTAAATTTGATAACAATGATTAAATCATGTGTAAATTGTAGATCATATGTCTTACCCCTAATAAACGAAAATCAATTGTAATTGTTACTCTTTATATCCTAATATCTAAATATAATTCTGACGTTGCGTTTTAAGGCAGATAAGAGAAATAATAAGATTATTTTCTTTGATTTATTGATTTATTTGCTACCCCCTCCCTCCTTTTTTAAAGCTTTAACCTTTTAAAACGATACAACATGTCAACTAATGGAAAACGTCCTCGATATGAGGAAGATAGTGACGAAACTGAAGCAAGCACTCCTAGTTCAAATGGTTCTTTAAGGCAACCACAATCTAATAGTCAAGGTCTACCTTCAAGATTAGAACCCACGATCTTTGGGATATTTCCAACTAGTGATTTTACAAAACAAGTGGGCGATTTTTTATATCAAAATATTGATAGAGAATATGTTGAGGTATTTCAATAACACACATTAATTTGTAATTCACATTAATTGTCATATTGTCATTAAGAAATGTCATTAATCGTTTAATAATTGTTAAACAATTAAGTATTAACATTATTTTTATATTGAAATTAATAATAGATCGAGGCAAAATTGGGTAGACTGATAGATACCAGGACGAAAGAAAGAATACAATTGGATGTCGCTTGCGAAACTAGTAAATCATAAAAATGAATTAAAGTGAATTATGATTTCTTGTCAAAGATATTATATTCTTTTTTGATTCTTATCATTTAAATTCCCGCTTGACACAGTTGTCTCTCCCCAACGTAGAAATTTGAAATTTGAGAGTAACATGACCGAAGTAAGAAATTGTATTTGAATAAATAATATAAATATATATATATATATATCTATATATTTTCAATCAATATTTTTTTATCAATCAATATTTTTTTATCAATTAATAATTAATAATGATTATTCATTTTTATATTTCTTTAGGCGCAACATAAACACTTTAATGAAATATTAAATAGTCGAGTAGTTGCTACAAAACCACCTTATCAAGTAATTTACCTAGTAAAAAATAATATATTATATTACATAATTAATAAGAATCATAATAATTTGATTTTGAAAGAAAAGAAATTGGGAATTATATGAATATATATATATATATATAAATTTAATATGTTATATGAATTATAGGGAGTCCCACTAGAATATAAACACATTTTCGAAACTGATCGAGTTTATCAAAGGAATAATTGTAAAGTCAGAGTTACCACAAATACTAAAACTGGTCAGGTATATAATTATTATTTAGGCATCGTCAATAGGAAAAATTATTATAATTTCAAAAAATTATATTTTTTTTATTAGATTGTCAATGGTGGGATTGTTGAAAAAGTCCGTATTGCGGTTTTAAATGTTCATTCACCAAATACCTATTTAGATTATCGCATAACAGTAAACTCCGAAAAACCAGGTGAGAAATGTTTCATTTTTTTATTTATCTTTTATTTATTTATTTATTTATTTATTTTTATTTATTTAATTTTGATTATTTATTTATTTAATTTTGATTATTTATTTATTTATTTTGATTATTTTGATTATTTTTATTTGATTTTAGTGGAGATGCCTACTGGTCAACATGTACATGAACGAAATAAGGATAGACTAAGTTATACACATCAACTATTTAAAGTTGATTTGACACAAGTAAAAGGTCCTGAGGTGTGTATACAGACAAAAAAAAATAATTAATAATAATTTTTTTAAATGGTAAATGGACTAATTATTAGATTCGAAAAATGATACTGGAACCTATAAATAAATAATTATATATATATATATAATACAGAAATCTAGAAATGTAGATGGTACAATGCCACCTCAAGATCTTTCACACGAACTTGAATTAGAATTTATAAATCCACAAATTTTGATTGAAGAAAAGAATAAATTAACTCAACAACAACGTAACCGTTATGTAAACATTGTCGAGAATTTCATTAATAATATTCGATGTTTAGCGAAAGAAGCACAAATACCGTGAGAAGAATAATTAGCGAAAGAAGCACAAATACCGTGAGAAGAATAATTTTAACAACTACAGAGATATATGTGTGTGTACATTTTTGGATCATAATGGAATAATTTCATTTTTTTTGTTTTTTTTTATTTTTGTATTAATAGAGTCAATACGTAGAAGAGCAAAGTAAGTTTTTTCTATTTCTTTTAACGGGTTATTAAAAATATACATATGATGTATTATATATTATACATGAATAAAAACTTTTAATATTTTTCAATGTAGAGATGAATAAATAAATTTATTTTAAAATAACGTTTGAAATTTTTTTTATTGATATCTATATTTTCCTTTCATTAAAGTAATTACCATTTTGATTGTATACATGTACCATAGTTTTTCCTATTGTATAGATTATATATGGTAATATCATTTGAAACAATGGAAAAGATTTACATTATTTTAAATTCTTTATTAAATAAAGAAAATGATAGGCCACATTTTTTTTTTCGCCCCTGTAAAATGTAAAAAGTAAAAATCACAAACCAGTAATTATTTCACAAGTTACAATTCCAAATGAATCATATGACAAAATATGAATGAACTCTTATCTCCTTAAATTATAAATCATTCATTAAATTAATTACTTCATTTCCTTTCATAATTTTCTAAAATGAAAAATTAAGGTTATTATGTTCATTTATATATTATTTATAACACTTTTCACGACAGGTATCATGCGCAGATATGCATTTTCCTATAAACTTATAGCGGACAGTTCATTTGTAAATAATCTTTAGTATCAAAGGAAAATGGAGTGAACCTAAATTGGTAAAATTATTTATAGAATTTAGGTCTAATTGTTATTGAATAAATTTATAGAATAGAAAAAAAATTTAGAATAATATTCTTTATCTAATTATTCCATTCCATCCAAACCCATAAAGAGTTCCGTAATTTGTTATAATTTAAATTTGTTCCAATAATCACTAATTTATCTTTAACATTATTATCTATATTATCATTATAATTACCATTATCATTATTATTGTATTTTGGAAAATATTGTAAATCATATAATTCTTGAACTCCTTGTACAAAAACTCGAGATTCTGGATTTTTAATCGGAGTGAGAATTCCTTTAAGACGTAATATTATAATTTCATTATCAGAAGATGATGAAGTAGTATCAGTTGACATCGGAATAATTTTATCCCATAATAAAAATTGAATCCAATTTTCAATTCTTTTTAAGTCAATTAATGAAGGAAATTTTGATAAACAAATAGTTTTTACTTCCTATTTAAATTAAATGTATATAAATAAATTAAAATAAATATAAATAAATTAAATAATATAAATAAATTAAATAATATAAATAAATTTTAATATTACCTCATTAATATTATGATTTTGATGTTGATAATCATAATTTTTATAATTTGAATCAAGTAAAGTGGATAATAAATCAGGTTTTTTAAAATCAAATGCATGAATATCTAAAATAAAATCTAAAGCCACTCTTGTTTTTTTGATTTGATAGAAAAATATATAAAGTAATAATTGAATGTAAATGAAATGATATAAAATGGTATATTAAATGATATCAAATGATTTGATTAATTTGTTAATTAATGATTTAATTACCTTGATTTTTCTGTTCTAATAATCTTTGCAACTGAATTTATGCTTCTATATGTTATAATTAAATATATTAAATAAATAAATAAATAAATAAATAAATATGAGTAATGTTATTCCTTGCTCCCTATAACTTCTTGAGTAATATTACTTTCATATGATTAACAAAGTAAAAGTGAGTTAAAAAAAACTAAGTCACAATTTAACAATTATAGGTGATCTTGGGAGTTAGAATTCACCCTGGTGAGGAATAATTTCTATACATATATATATATATATATACATTTTAAAAATTAAAAAAAAAATCACCTAATCTGCTCTTCTATAGAATTCAATGTTGAAGATGTTACAAGATCTATTTTATTAATTATGATCCTATCAGAAATAGCTATTTGTCTATTGAAAATATTTAAGTTAATTTAAAAATGAATTAATATATATTTGTTCTTAAAAAAATATTAAAGAATAAAAGTAGAACCAACTTTATAGCTTCATTTATTATTCCATCTTTCTTTACTTCTGAAATATACTGTAATAAAAGTATTAAAAAGTAATAAAGTAATAAAGTAAAATTAAACAAACAAATAAAATAAATAAATAAATAAATAAATAAGATATTTACTTTTTGAATATATTTTGCATCAACCAGTGTGATGATACCATCCAAATATATATCACTACCTAAATCTTCATCTAACCAAAATATTGAACAAATTGGTCCTAAAAAAAATTATGGTTCAGATTTAAGTAATATGTTTACATAATTGAAAGGTATTATAAACAAGATCACGTGCCAGATCTTCAAATCCAGCCAATAAAATTTCATATAAATTCATAGCACGTGATAAATGCGTGAAATATTAATTTTTATTGGCTGAATTTGAAGATCAGACACGCGATATTCTCGATATTGTTTATAATACCTTTCAAATTTGAAAACCGCGATAATTAAAATTACTTAGATTATTTACCTGGATCAGCAAGACCTGTAGTTTCTAATAAAATATAATCAAATTTTCCTTTCTTTTGCATAAGATTTTCTATAGCTTTTACTCCATTATCTCTATTTTAAATAAAAAATAAATAAAAAAGTTAAAGAGAAAGAATCATTATTAATATAATTAACATTATTAAATTAAATATATTATAAGAATCTCATACTTTATAGAACAACATAAACATCCATTATCTAATTCTAACCACTCTTCAAATAATTCCCCACCCTGAGCAACAGACATGGCTTTTTCAACTCCAATGCCTATAAAATATAATAATATTAAATATAATATATAAAAAAATAATATATAATTATAAAAAAATAAAAAATAAAAATAAAAAAATAATAAATAAAATAATAAATAAAATATAAAAAAAAAAAATAATAAATAATAAATAAATATAACAATTTATTTATTTATTTATTTATTTATTTATTTTACGTACTTTCACCAAATTCATTTAAAATCACGGCAATTCTTTTACCATGTTGTTTCGTCAATATATAATTTAATAAAGTAGTTTTTCCTGAACCAAGAAAACCTATTAAATAAAAAATATTTATTAAAAATATTTTTATGAATATTTTACTAAAATATATTTTATACCTGTAATGATTGTAATAGGAACTTTCTTTGAATAAGCTTCTTTTTCAGTGTTGTCGAAATTTATTTCTTTGATAACGTCACTAAAATGAAAAAAATTTAAATGATATATATGTATTATTTCATTTCAAGAATGATGCTTACTTTTCCAAGGCAATTAAGTCAGGAATCTCCATAGATCTTGATGATCTTCTTCATATTTTCACATCATTATATAGGGGAAAAAAAATTGCGTCATTATGCATTAATAGAATTTGTATGTTAAGGTGCTATAAAACATGTATAAAACATCCATTTTTAATTAATTAAATTCACCAACTTTGGTGAATAATAAATATTATTTTTAATAAAATAATGATCAGTGTTACATTTAAAGATTTAAAGAGATCAATGAAATAGATATTATATTGTATTAAAAATGGTGAGTCAAAAAATCCAAAAAAAGACAAATCAAAGAATTTATATTGAGATTTGATAATCAACCTTTATTAATTAAAATATTATACAAAAAAAAAATCGTAAATGAAAATAAGGTTATAAGCATGAGGAAAACGAATCAAATTTTAAATCTTTATGAAAATCTCCGATTGAAACCGCCTTTGTCTTTTATTTATTTCCAATTATGACTTTATTCTTTCATAACTTTCTATTCAAGTTTTTTTTTTTAAGTAATTTCACAAAGCCTTATTTTTAAGCCTTTCTTTATATTATTCAATTGCACAATTGAAAATGTAATTAAACTTGCCATTATATTATATCGGTTTTAAGAAATTTTTATTCCGAAAAAATAACCCATTTAAGATTAGCCTCTCGGAAATTAATCATAAAATCGAAATTGGAATGTGCTATATTGAACATTAAAAAAAATTTACAGGGGTAGATTCATGTAACACAACTTTCCCAAATCGAGGTGTGATATTTGTATTTCGTATAAATGGAATCATTTTTTTTTGTCTTTTCAAAAAAAAAAAAATGACAATATTCGACATATTAAATATCGAAATAATTGGGAATGATTTATTTAAATATGTTGATTCTCCATATAACTTAACATTATCATGTAAGAGATTTTATAATATCTCTTCAAGACCAACTGCACGTGCAAAATGGATCATCCGCAAATATGGGCGAGCACACGCTCTCTTTCATTCTATTCGTTTAGGTCCCAACTTTATAAATATTCCTTTGGTAAAATGTATATTAGCAAATAATGGAATTTTGTCGAGATACTTTATACAGCGATTATTGATGCATTTTGGTAAATACGATAAAAAGCTCATTGAATTAAAAATTGAACATAATGCTGGCCAAATTGATGAAGAAAAACTTAAACAAAAAGTTAAATCCCCATGGGCCTCCAATCTATCTATCCCTGTATTCACATTCTTAATTTCGGAGGCCTCTAGTCAACTAAAAATCGAAGAACTAACTGCCAAAGGAAATGATATGGAACTTTTTCATTTTTTGTCGGCAGGTCCACATGTAATAAGTGATGCACCAGACATTCTATTTAGAAATATGGATAATATTAAAGAATTAATTCATAAAATGAAATTTATTCCATTTCCCCCAAGACCTAAAAAAAATGATTTACCGTCAATACCCGAAGAATACCCTCCTAAAGATGGATATGAAAATAGCAGGCAATTAAACGTTATAGCTCGCGCTATTTTAATATGTAAAGATTTAGTTCCGATGTGGATTGAAATAGGATATTATCAAATTTGTGAAGATGTTAATGATTTAGTAATGCAAGGTGCAACCCTTATTTTGTTTCCACCTTCTCCAACTCCAAATTACGCTAAACCTGATGCAACAAAAGTAATCGAAAGACTTGATGAGCTCATTAATTTGGGATTTAATTTAACATATTCTGTAATTGGTGATATTTTACAACTTTTCGAAAATAGATTAACCGAAGTTGGGGATATCTTATTTGAGAGTATTTTAAAAATCAAGACGGAGAGTTATAAAGATTCCATCGAAAATTTTACAAATAAAGTTATAGAAGAATCGATTAAGCCAGAACGTAATCTTAAAAATTCTAATTTATGGAGTTTTTTAAACCAAAAATTAGCTTATCATATCAATATTATGGATTTTAATAAATATTTCCCTAAAATTACGGATTATGAAATACAACAAATGCAACAACATTTAGAGAAATTTCAAGAGAAAGCTTTTCTGAAAGCAATAAAATCTATTACAAATTATAATTCAACAGCTGCTTCTGCAGATTCTTCAAATTTTGCAAATATTCGGGGTAGTAGTAATATTTTTAATAGCAACCAAAGAAATAATATCACTTCACTTAAATTATCGTCTCGATTTTATAATTGGGTTATTCGAGAGTTTAAAAATGAATCCGAGATTGTATCAATTTGCTTCGATGATATTCTAAAAACTCGTGTTAGTATCAATCAACAATTAATAGCGAATCC
The DNA here is from genome assembly GCA_910592015.1 of Diversispora eburnea. Taxonomy (NCBI): domain Eukaryota; kingdom Fungi; phylum Glomeromycota; class Glomeromycetes; order Diversisporales; family Diversisporaceae; genus Diversispora; species Diversispora eburnea. The sequence goes on along the minus strand of CAJVPK010000348.1, from coordinate 2,796 downwards.
TAATGTTGATATTCCATCGGATTGGAAGCTGTGTTCTTTCAAGAATGCATTAAATATTTGGGGGATTTATTGTAATAACTCTGTTCCTTTTAAACCAAATCATTTACAATATTTATCTCAAGCTACTCATAATGATATACTGAGTCCATTTTTCAAAGGTTTTTTACCAAGATTATTTCAAATGTCTATTACTTTTACTCAAATGACAATTGATAATTCGAGTGCACCTATTTTCAATCGAGAAACTGAAAGTTCATTTCCCCCTACGCAACAATTTAATGAAAATAATGATTCATATATTGTGATAGAGAAAAAGAGAAAGTTTGAATCTTCTGAAACAGATGGTCAAAACGGAGAAAGGTATAAATGGAAAAACCTTTTGGAGAACCTTAGAGATAGTTCATTATTTTCTAATCGGGCATTGGTAACTTCGTCATTTAAAAGGAATTTAGAGGAATTTTTGGGCGAACTGAATGATTCTAAATTTATGACAAATCAAAAATTATTACCAGCATCAAAAGCACAACGAACTCATTTTACATGATGAAATGGATCACGACCAAAAATTCTATACTATCATAATAGAATATAATATAAATAAAAAAGATATTGATTATCTTATTTATTTTTATTCGATTTATTGTAGAATCTTTAAAATATATATATTTTCTTAAAAAAAAAAAAAAAAATTCGATATAATTCTTGTATAAAAATCAATCAAACCCCACAGAGATTTCAAATTTATTTATCCATTATTCTTATTATTTGGAAATCCGTAATTTTTTATAACAAAAAGATTTCAATTTTTTTTATGTTAAGAATCTATATATAATTTATTTTGACAGATCTCAGTGAGTATTTATTTTTGATTTTTGCAAAGTCCTTGAACTTTAAATTAAAATTTTCGATTTTATTAATTTAGGTTAAATCTTACTGCCGGACACTTTGATTTAAATGAGAATAACCGGAGGAAGATCATGAAATAAGGCGTGAGGGAATGTCGGATGTTGGATGTTGGTTAAAGATCTTTCCCCGGTTAACTCTTGTGGCGATTTATTTCAATACAATATACATATACTTGCAGCTGGAGAGATTATACTGATAATAAATTAATCGTACTTACTGAACGAAAACCTTAAAAAAAAAAATTACAAAAATCAAAAAAAAATATTAAAAAAACCAAAAAATTAAAAAAAAATTTTTATTATATATTATTAACTATTTTTCAACATATTCCCCTGTATTTGGGTGATATTTACAAATATCACAATATCTTTTAAGTTCATAAGATGAGATGATTATTAGATAATCTTATATAAATAAGAATGAATTTTTCCCTTTCATTCCGACTAAATTTGGATTTATTTACTGGAATACACGTTTTGGATCTCCAGAAAATTAAATAAACAACTCTTTCATCTCTACTTTATTAAGAAAAACTCCTTGTTTCATAAACTTGATAGTTAGTGTAACAAACCCCTATTTAGTACATAATGAAATTGACCATCCATTCCGTGAAGAAATCATTATGAATTTATCTATGTAAATTAATAAAGTAAATTAATATTGTGGGGTCTAATCTAAAACAATTATTACAATTATTTAACATGCTTTAAATGAATCTTCAAAAAAAATGCAACAATTTCAAAAGTCGGCAAACAAGAAATTATTTTGTGTATGCAATAATTATATTATTTTGACAATCCTTTTTTGTGTTACTAGAGATTATCAGAGGATGTTTAATAGGCTTGGATACATGTTCATGAGAAAAAGACAAAAATATGTATTCCAATAAAGATGCCTGCAATTACTGTGGATTATGTCATTTCACAACTATTGTAGATTTTGCAATTATTCACATAATAATCTTCCATCACATAAAACTAATGTAAAGTGCAATATTTTCTAACAACAACAACTTGACATATATCAATACTAGAAAAATAACTATCATTGTGAAACTTAAGAGGAGATCCTTCAAATGGCCTTGTAAGTATTTTAGTAAAAAATCATTTCCCATTGTATCAAATGGTTCAAAGTAAATATATAAGCTTTATAATAATTGAACCTTCAGATATTTTAATAAAATTATTATAGAGATGATAATTTGATAAATATTAACTTTTAAAAAATCTAAAACAAGAGCTTAGTGTTTGAAGTCAATTTTAAAAAATCAACTTGGTTAAACTTATATTTTAAAATCTACTTAGTTAGCTTACACAGGTAAATATAAAAGAATTGTCATACCAAAAAGAAATTCTGATTTTTGCTGATGTATAATATATGATGCAATAAGATAAACAATTTTTACTAATTTTAGTTGATCTATAATATAGGAATTACCATTTGATACAGTAATTCTTTTGTATTTGACTAATGTTAGTTAACTAAAGTCAAAATTTTTTATTATAGAAATAACATTTATGAGAATGTCATATAAAAATCATATAATTAATCAAAATAAAAATAATTTATAATTATATTATAATAGAGTTATACAATACATTATACATGCATAACTATTATGTAATCCACTTGTCAAACCTAAGTTTTTCTACTTATTATTCTTCATATCAAGATCTATATATTTCCTGGATTTTCAACTAAATTCTTATATAAGGTATTTAATAATTCTAATAAAATTTTCATATTGTGACGTAATATTTTTATATTAGTTATCTTATTTTATTTTCATATGTATTTTTATTTATTATTTTAAATTAGTTATTAGTATTATTTCTTCATTTGTATTTTTGTTTATTAATTGGTTATTATAGAATGTAACACTAATTAGGG
>CAJVPK010000347.1:0-37971 GCA_910592015.1 Diversispora eburnea | reverse complement strand
AATATATTAAATATACTAAAATATACTAAATAACTATACTAATAAAATAAATACAAATAAGAATAAAATAAAATAAAAAAATTATGACAGTGGAGGAAACCCATGGTAACAACGTTCTAAAAAAAAATATTACATTGATTTTTAGAGGACACAAAAAAATATAGTACAAGCTATAATGAAATATCGTGAGAAAATTTTTTAATAACCATATGATTGTGATAGAAGTTGAGTCACATTATTGTGGCCATTGTTGGAGAGCTCTTCTCGGATATATATATCCATCTCACAATGTCAAAAAAAAAGAGAAAGCTAAAAAAACAAGTTTTAGAAGAAAGCTAAACAAGTTTTATTTTTTGTTTTCGTGTCATAATATTTACCAATGATTTCGTGATACAAATCATCAATAATTTCGTGATATAAAACAATATTTATCACGTGATTTTCGACGTTGTTACAAATAAAATCATGTAACAAGTTGTTATACGTACATTTATTCTATAAATTTCATGTGATCGCGTGGTCAAATTTTGGGGACCCTTATTCTGTACACCCCATAGAGCTATTTATGAATTTTCAGGTGACAAATATGTTTCCCAATATTTAATGTTTGAATGTGACACGAGACACCTAATACTAACCCCTGCGGTTCAGAAATACTCCGAAAATTTTTTATATGGCTCGGACACTTTTTAGAATTTCCTATTAAAGAATTTGTGTCGATTTTGGCGACACGATCCGGATAATCCTTTAAGTTTACCCGATGATAAGTCAAACTTCGGATAAAAGTCTAGTGTTAAAAAGGCATTTCGGTCCGTTTTAATCCTTTTATAATTTCAAAGAATCGAGTGGAACTTCGAAATGCAGTTATTAATTCAAAATTTTCGCTTTGTCAGTAATTAATAATCATTAGAAAGATTATTAATATCGATTTAGTTTATTTTCTTTTTTAGTTCGGAATTTATATTTTCCATTAGTCGTTTTCTATCTTATATAAAAGCAGCAAGCTGCTCGACTTTGATTCTTTCATCATTTGATTTAAATAAACAAGCACATTCAATTTATCATTCTAAATTTTTTAAAAACTTAAATTTTTTTCTATAAAATTATAATTTCGATTTCTTTTTCATAATGACCAAACCAAATATTGTTATCGTTGGGGGTGGATATGGTGGAGTGAATGCTGCAATAAAACTTGAAAATGCACTTCACAAGACTCATCAAATATTGTTGATCGAACGCAAAACTCATTTTTATCATGCATTCGGTGGATTACGAACCGTTGTTGAAGATGGATTCGAAAATAAAATTTTAATTCCTTATGATAACATGTTTAAATTTGGAGGCAAAATTTTACATGCTACAGTAATAAATATCCGCGAGAAAGAGATAATTGTTGACATGGAAACAGAATTGGGAACTCAAATTCCATTTGAATATTTGATAATCGCCACTGGATCCAATTATTCATATCCAGGAAAGACGGCTTCTAATAAAAAAGATGAAACTGTTACTCATATCGTTGCTCAACGTAATGCCGTAAAAAATGCCGAAAATATTCTGATTATCGGAGGAGGTCCAGTTGGCATTGGTAAATGTCACTAACGAACGAATTATAACAATAATGATTTTTAATCATAATGATAATAATTATAGTTAACAATAATAATTATATTCATTTATAATAGAACTTGCTGGCGAAATTGCCAGTACCTATAAAAATAAACAAATTATCCTTGTTAGTTCTGGAAGTAGTTTGTTAGCAGAAGATTCATCACCGAAATTAAAGAAACAGCTTGTTAAACAATTAACAGACTTAAACGTTAGACTTATATTTGGTGAAAAAATAGATATTTCCAATATTGAAGATGGTCTATCTCCATTAAATTTAGTAACGAATAAGGTTTGTAGCAATTTATACAATATATTTATTTAATTCATATTTATTTAATTCATATTTATTTAATTCATATTTATTTAATTCTTAATTTATAAAAAAGGGTACGCAAATCGAATCGGATGTCCAATTTGTAGCTATTGGTGCAAAACCAAATACAGAAATCGCGAAAACCCTTAATGAATCTATCGTCGAAGAAGGAACAAATTTAATAAAAGTTAAACCAACTTTACAATTAAATCATGATGAATATAAACATATCTTTGCTATAGGAGATGTGACAAATATTCAAGAAACAAAACTTGGTTTTCGTGCTGGGCTACAAGCGAATGTAGCAGCTAATAATATTATTGCTCTTATTAATAAGAAGAAACTAACTGAGTATAAACCTCTTTCTGAAGCAATGCTCGTTACAATTGGAAAGGTAAATCCACTTTAATAATTATTTGATTATTTATCTTATTTATTCTAAAATTATCTCTTTTTTAATAGACCAAAGGATCAGGGCTTCTACCAATTTTTGGTGGGACGGTTGTTGGTAGTTATATGATTAAAACTTTAAAAGGCAAAGATTTTGGCATTCCTAAATATTGGAAAATTCTAAATGCTACTCTCAAAAATTAAATTATTTTTATCATCATAAAATTACAATTAATGGATATATGTATAATTATCTTATTTGTTTGTTTATTAATTTATTAATTTAATAATTTACTTATTTATTTGTATTTTTATATTAATAAAGTTGATATATTTTTGTCTTCACAAAAATAATATTTATAATTCTGTTAAATAAATTCTTCTGTACATTTTTGTACGTTTCAATTGATATTTCTCTAATAGACGGTATTGTAACGTTCGCATTTCAATGAAAGTCCATAATGTACAGTGTCTGACTATATAAAAGTGTACCCTGAAAGAATATCTTATTTGAAGTATTATGTAAATTTCCTTCAATGTGGCTTAAATAGGATTCATGTTCTTTCAGTATATTAATTTAAGGTAAGAAAAGAATATCCTTAAGACATATATTGCGCTAATAATTTTCCCAGCCATTTAAAATAAGCCACGTTAAAAATTAATCAAGTAAGAGACTTTATTTGATATCTATTTCTTTCAATACAATATTTGGATAACTTTTTCGAATTATTCTTTATTTAAAAAATAATGGGTAATTACAAAATTATTTGATGATCGATCAAACATTTATGTCAAGAACAAGAACAAAATATTTATAAAACAAAATATTTGTAAGTATTTGTATATTTTAATCGTAGATATTTGATAGATGAAAATTTTTTTGGAATTTTCTAATTGAGTAAAAAAAAATGCAGCCATTCTAAAGCTTTATTAGTCAAACTTGTGGCTACGCATTTTCTTTGCGTTATAAATTTATCAATGGCTTTGCATAATTAGCTATATTTATAAAAAATGACTTTTTTATACAATTGGGGCTTACTCAAACATATTATAATATCATGGGAAGTGATGCGAATGTGAAATGTGAACAATTATTTTATCGTTCATTAACGTTGCTCATTAATAATTTTAGTCGTTAAATATTTATCACCTCGCGTGAAATAAATGACAGAAAGAAAAAGAAATCTTGTTATCTAATGTGAGATTATCTATCAAGATGTCAAATTTCAGAATTTTTTGTGCCAATTGAATGTGATTGAGTTTCTCTTGAATTTTATTTTAAATGTCTTCACCAACTGGAGAACCTTCGAATCCAAGTAGTGAAGGGACGGAAGGTACAAGTGGTGGTGATGAAGGTGATTCTCAAGCATCTCAGTTTTCTGTTGCGGTTGATGTTCTTGATACCGCGAAAGAGAAAGTTGAAGACAAGTTAAGCGAAATTGATAAAGACAGCCCTGAAGAAATTTCTCAAAATACTGCTAAAATTACTCAAAGTATTAATATGTTAGACATCATAATTACTATTGGACTTTATTACACTTCTCTTTTTATGGATTGGTTAACTATTCTTGGAAATTCTACAACAATTTCAGGTTTTTTCTTTGATTTATTTCTTGGCTCTTTCTTGATTCAAGATTGGAATTTTGGTCAATTAGATACAGTAGGAAGAATTTCCGGAATGACAACTTCGATACAAATAGGAATGTTTGTAATTACGTTAATAATCTTTGTATTTTCCAAGATTGTCAAAAAGGAACTTCCATCATTCATTGGTGGTCCTTTATATTACGGAGGTCCATTTCAAATTTTACAATTATTTAGAACCGACGTATCTAGTTATCATGAATCTATGTATAGTTTAGATGCTCAAGCATCGCAATACATTGGTATCTTAAGCCAAATATTAATTGTTATCGCAGCAGCTTTTGCAGCTCCAGACACCACGTCTTCGTATAATGACAATATCACAAACAACAATAACACAATAACAGTTTCTAATTCTACAGAGGAGGTGACAATTCAAATTAAAGATACCGTGATTTTTGTTATGACCACTCATTTTATCTCAGTAGTCGCCATTATAATGTCTTCACTATTAAACATTGTCCAATGGTTGGCTGATATTTGGCGCATGAATAGCGATCAAATCATCATCTATTACATATTTAAATATATAATGAATGTATTGACATGTTATCCATGTCGAAGGAAAAAAAATACTGTCGGTATTGATACAGGTGAAATTGAGTCAAAATTACTCACTATGTCCACTAAATCATCTGAAAAACAAGAAGTTCAAAATGTTTTACCAGAAAGAATGAGCAGTTCGCGTAGGATGGGGAAAAAATCAAGCCCAAGATTGAAAAAGAGTAGAGAAAATATACTTAAATCAAGTGAAGAAGGTGATGATAGCAAAGGACAACAATCATAAATAGCATATTTCCATATATTAAAAATAATATATTTAAAAAATTAGTTATTTTTCATTGTAAAATTTTTGTAAAATTTTTGTAAATAGTTAAAGGTTAAAAAACTATTTATAGATTCTTTCCTTTGTTCTTTTTTTTGTAACTTATTAAAATATTTAATTCTATTTTTCTAAAAAAATTGAACCAATTCTTAAACGAATTTATCAATGATTTTTAATATTTAATTGAAATAATATTTTGTTATTTCTGCGAAAATAGAAGTCGAAATTCACATCAAACAAAAAAATTGATTTATCTAAAAAACAATTAATTTAGGCAAGAATTTCATTGTTCATAAATATTTTTGTTTTCGGATTTTCGAATTTTACGCCATATCATAATACCATATAGAATGATAGAATGGTTCACAACAGATAAATTTTCTTAAAAGAAATCGGAATAAATGAAAATTTACCTGATTTGACATTATATTTTCTTTACGGAGAAGCACTTTATTAATGTTTATTCTCATGATAACAACAACAAACAATCAGATGATTTTTAGAATAAATCATAAAAGAAAAATCTTAAAGAAAAAAAGACAAAGAAATTGTTGTGAAGACATCTTATTCACAGAAAGAAAAAATAATATCTATTCATGATTTGTGTTAAATTTAACAAATAATTTGTTTCTTATATAAAATTATTTCTAAATTAAAGAAAAATTTATCTTGATTCTAAAAGTAGCTAAATAAAATATTTACTAATCATATTATTAATTTTATTATTTATTTTAAAAAAATCATACTTTAGATCATATAATTAATTTTTGTTATTTGTTTTAAAAATCATACTAGCTAACTTCTTATGTTTTGAATGACTTAGCTAACTTCTTATGTTTGAATGACTTAGCTAACTTTTTATGTTTGAATGACTTAACTAAATTATTATTACATATATAATTGAGATTCATTTTGTACATATTACTATTTCTTAATAATAAAAATATATTAGTAATTAAAATAATTATTATTAATTAAAAAAAATAATTATATAATTAAATAAATTACTTTGAAATTTGTTGATGCCATTTGTTCTTAAGCATATTAGGAGTATGTCCACTATTTAATTTCCGGGATAATTTCGCCCATTTGAAACCATTTTCTTTTATAAATTCGCCAATTAACTTCACCTGAGAAGGCGTCAAAGGATCTTTTTTGACTAAAAAATGTTTAAGAAAAAATTCATTATTTTAATTGAAAATACGAAATTTTTATAAATAATTATAATTATTATAGACTTTACCGACCGGATTCATCTAAATGCCCAAAATATCTTTTTTCAAAAGAATGAATATTACAAGAATAAATATCATTTCATAAATTTAACGTGATCGGAGATGAAAAATTGTAGAAAAAATTTACCTTTCTCTGCATTGTTTAGAAGACCTGGTACCTACAAATACAGAAACTTCGTTCCAGTTATACTTCTCATGTTCTTTAATATATTTTTTAATTAATTCGTCTTCCTGAATGAGATCAAAGAGTTTGAGATAAATTTTTCATAAATAAGAATGTTCCTTATATATTAAATCTTTTACCTCATTAGAAAAATGGCCTTTTCTGTATTCCACTTGTTTTTCTTCATTGTGGATTTGCATCATACTCATTCTTGGATTTTTTTAAGGAACGTTTGAATTTTCAAAGAATAACATACAATGCTACAACGTTTACAAATGCTATATTTACAATTTATACTAATCTAGTGATTATCCATCATCGCGTGGTAAAACGATCGGGAAATTTTTATAAATGAACAATTCATTTATATTCCATTTATTATTTACCTATCGGAGTATTGTATCCCGTATTCTTTGATCCATTCCCAAAGAAGGTTAAAAAAAATTTTACAATAAAAAAATAAATGTTTTATCAAATGAGAATTAAACAACTTCATATCTTGTATTTGTTTGTTAAGCAGTGCACATACATTTTTTTTTTAACGAAGATTTTTTGAAACATGGCATTGATAAAAATCTTTTATTGTGAAAACCAATTCTAATAAAATATCTTTAAGAGATATATATGTTGAAACATTTAGAAATATATATAACAAAAGATAATTATTCACTATCAGTTGACACTATTCATTTACTCTTTAAATTTTTCCATTTGTTTCAATAATATTTATTAAATAAAAAATTCAATAGACCAAATATGATTTGTTTATGTTACTAAATGTTTCCCCAAATTTTCCTCCAAAGAAAATAATTGGTGTTTTCAAATATATAGTGCGAAATTTTCAAGAGGCTTAAAATCCCGAAAGTCATTCATCTTTCCAATTCCGAGGATTCATTAAAATCATTTGTATATTCATTTGGGGTATCATATAAATGTTGCACAAGTTTACACAATAAGTTAAAACACATGATCGTACCTCACGTAATATAAATGAAAAATGCTCGGTATTTTTTGACCTAATCTATTCAACCATTTTACGCGTTTTCTTTGTGGAATATTTTCTAGCCACTATTATAGTTATAAAAATTCGCCATGTGTATTGGTGCTTCATTTCTCCTTCAAATTTCTAATATGTATGAAACCAGAAATTTTAAGTGGCTAGCAGCCATTGTAGGCAAATTATCATGAATGATTTTATTATATTTTTATGAAAAAACGATTTTATGGTTTCCCCCAACGGGAACCAGACATATTAGTCGTTCTACAAAATTTAATTTGCAAATTATGTACGATCCGAATATAATTCATTTTTAATGTGGCAAATTAATTATTTTCGGTATTTTTTTCTCTTCCGAGATTTTAAAAATTATTATTATCATAAAACTGGCATTGATAAAAGAATATAACAAAGAATCCCAAAAAGGTGATCAATCATAATTCAGCATTCGACTGAGTGGCTCTTAATGACTTCATTTATCAATTTTAAAAGACTTATTTTTAACATGATATATTTTCGGGTATAAGCAAAAAAAAAATATTTAAAGGATTCGTAAAGTATTAAATCTTTTCCACGTTGTTGCAACGATGGCTAAAACAAAAAAATCGAAATCAACGAAATCGTCACGTTCTCCTCGTCCTCTCAATGCGTTCTTCGTTTATATGAAAGAAAAAACGAGCGAAATTCAAACGAAATTTCCTCACCTCACCCAGATGGATATCAACAAAAAACTTGGACAAATGTGGAGAGAAGAAAAAAGAGAAATAAAAGGAATGTTTAATAGGGAAGCTGAAAGAAGATCTGTAAAGCAGAGAAAAGATATACCTCTTTATTCGTACAATCCGAGTGAAAAATCGGAATGTAAACATAAAGAAAACCCAATACCACGTGACTATTCGGATAGCGCAGACGGGAATTTTTGTTTCATTATCGAAAACGTGGTAAAAGATCCGCGCCCCCCACGCCTCCCTCGTCCCGTTGAGTCGATGTCTCAACCCGATGATTGCGAGCTAAATGAATATTTTAATTTTGATGATTCAATCGTTTCGCGAGCCGAAGTAGAAACGAACTTAGACCCGAGCCCGGAGTTCGAGGAGAACAACGTATACGATAGTTTAGCCCGACATTATCGTGTGACAACACTATATGATTAGGATTTAAGATACTGTTAGCTAACAATAAAAAAATTATGTAAATTATAAAATAAGCAAAAATAAAAATTTAATAAATATATGTTTTAAAAATTAAACATTTGACTTGAATCTTTTTATTGCAATATAAATTTTTATTTAAAACTGTTCATTATTGAAATTACGCAGAACGATTCTTCACATTTCAATTAAAAATTGGAAAGGGTGAGTTTGTTTGTCGAAAATTCAATTAATCATGATTCGTAAGATATAATTTTAAAACATTATTTCAAAATGATGATTTAAGAGAAATAGAATCTATTAAAAAAGAATGGTTGGTTTACGTACTATCTCTCAATCAGTTTCTCGGACACTTAAATCAGTAACCAATGTTCGTTATGCATCAATGCGTAGCCAGGTGAGTCAGTTATCATCATAAGACGAAAAATGGTTGTAAGTTATAAAATTTATAATTTTTATTTCTCCCCATAGAATTGGGGACCTCATACTGGATCTAAAAAAGTCAAGATCGTAGAAGTTGGTCCTCGAGATGGACTGCAGAACGAAAAAAAGTTCATACCTACAGATATAAAAATTAATTTCATTAATAAATTATCAAAGACAGGTCTAAAGGTGATTGAAACAACATCGATTGTGAACACTAAACTTGTACCACAGGTATTATGACAAAATTGATTCCCAAGGACATTTTATTATAAGATAAATAAAGTAGAATAAGAATTTTTTTTTTTTGCAGATGGCAGATGGAATTGAAGTGATGACAAAAATCAATCGTGAGCCAGGTGTTGAATATCCAGTTTTGGTACCCAATCTGAAAAATTTAGAACGTGCAATAAAGGCAGATGTTAAAGATATAGCAATATTTGCTTCAGCATCCGAAGAATTTAGTAAAAAGAATATTAATTGTTCAATACCCGAAAGTTTACATCGATTTCAGGATGTTGCAGATATAGCCAATTCACATGGAATTGCGGTTAGAGGGTATATTTTATTTATGATATTCATTTCTTTTAAGATAAAACGAACTAAAAATTTAATTTATTTATTTTTATATAGATACATATCTTGTGTTGTTGGATGTCCTTATGAAGGAACAATTTCATCAGCCAAAGTTGCTACAATTGCGGAAAAATTATATAAGATGGGATGTTATGAGATATCATTAGCCGATACAATTGGTGTTGGTACTCCTGGTTCGTTAACAATCCACATAATTTGAATAATATAAATAAAATATTTCTATTCAATCTATTAAAATAATTATCCATTCATTATTTTATATAAATTTATGATATGATTTTTATAAGGCTCTATTTCTAAAATGATTGAAGATGTTAAGGAAGTTGTACCAGTTGAACGAATAGCTTTGCATTGTCATGATACATACGGTCAAGCTCTCGCCAATATATATTGTTCTTTAGAGGTATACTAGAAAAGCATTATTAAAGTTTTTTTTTTTTTTTTGAAATATTTTGAATATAATTATAAAATTTACTTTAATTTACTTTAATTTACTTTCATCAAAGTATGGAGTAAGAGTTTTTGATGGTTCCATTGCCGGATTAGGTAAAAGATTTGATTCAAATAATTATAAATTAATCAAATTAATCTTTGTATTGTTAACTTGTTAACACAAACACAAATACTTTTTCTTTAAGGTGGTTGTCCATTCGCCAAAGGTGCAACAGGGAATGTAGCGACAGAAGATATAGTATATATGCTTCATGGAATGGGATACGAAACAGGCATTCAACTCTCGGAATTAATTAAAATTGGGAATTACATTTCTCAACAACTAAATCGTTCAAACGGATCTAAAGCAGCTTTAGCTATTAGCTTAAAAAATTCAACATAATAATTTTTTTAATTATAATTATAGAGACAATTGTTTATTTTTTTTTTAAAAAAAAAAATAAAATAAAATAAAATAAAATAAAAAATAAAATAAATTTGACATTTATTTACAATAAAAATTATTATTTAATATTCTGAATAGGTAATAATAAACTATCAATCATAATTGAATATATCTTTGAGCATGAATCCGTACATTGTTCAATAGCCTATAACAAAATTTTCTTTATTTAATTTATAAAATTATTAAATTAAAAAATTTTATAATTTATTGAATAATAAAAAAATTTTACCTGAGAAGTTAAATTTAATTCCACTTCGCCAGATTGCAATATATGAGTAATTTCTTTTAATGATGGCATATAAGATAAAACTAATGATCCAGATTCGCGTTTTTCCTCTATCAAATCACTATCCATAAATATATGTCCGTTAATATATGACTGTTTATAAAAGTAAATCCAAATGAAATCAATGAAGATTTTATAATTATATTTAAAAATAATAAAAATAATAAAAAATAATATAAAAATAATATAAAAAATAATAAAAATAATAAAAAATAATATAAAAATAATATAAAATAATAAAAATAATAATAAATTAATAATAAAAATAATAAAAATAATAAAAAATAATAATAAATTAATTCATTTCCTTACCGCAGAACAAGCTGGAACTAGATCTAACATTTCAATTCCTGCATCTGCAACTGCAACTGATGCACAAGTAATAGCCGCTGCCAAACAAGATGCAGTTCCATCATTTTCAAGTATTGTAATATAAATATCAATGGTTGATTTGGGTAATAAATCGAGACGAATTGAAGGTGTTAATGCCTCATATATAAGTTGTGAAAGTTCTTTTTCTTGTGAATCCTAAAAATTTACAAAAATCAGTAAAATATTAAATTTAAATAAATATGAAATGAATAAAATTTACACGATAAGGCGGTCTACGTTTGGGACACGAGAATGGTGCAAATTTGATTTCACAATTTAAATTTCCCTTTCCACTGAAAGCCGGAATTTTTGTTTGACGCGGTCCATAACTATAAATTATAATAAGATATTAAGATAAAATTATATTACAGAAACAATATTACAGAGACATAATACTAATACTTTAATGCTAAGCTACTTACACACCGCAAACAATTTTTGTTTTATTTAATTCTATGAATGCTGAACCATTAGCTTGACTTATGAGTCCTGTTTTTAAATCTAAAAATAAAAAAAATAATAATAATAATAAATTTTATATTTATGAAATATCACAATTGTTTTTATATTTTAGATTAATACTTACAAATTGAACGAATATCTTCAAGATTTCTTCCATTATGTCGACATAAATTTTCATCTAGTAACTGAATTTTATTTGGTGATTTTAATATAATCGGAGCTACACTGGCTTCTGGTCCTTGTATTCGTCGTCTATCCGTCGCCATTATTTTTCTTTAAAATTTCACGTTCATGAACATATATAGTTTAGGGTTTTTTATCCAATATTATTTGATCTAGATCCTCAATTGTGATTGGCCGTTTTAAAGATAAAACTCAAAACTTTATTATGTTAACTACCTACACTATAAATTTTTTACATATATTCGCCTATTTTTATGACAGGTTATTATGTAAATAGAAGCTTTAAACGTTCCGATTATACAACCATCTAACCCATCGTCCCGACATCTGACCCATCGTTCAAACCCCCCAACTTGTGTCAACTCATTTTTATTTCATATTCTATTGCACGATAAAGTTGTTTTATTATGTTTTTATGTTTTTCATTTAGTTTTAATATTAAAGAACAACTTTAATTAATAGTAATAATATATTAATAAACATGTTACTTTTAACAAAGTTTTAGTTGATGAACCATATTAATACAATTATTACCATGATTAACTTTTATTAATTTATTTATATAATTAGTTTTTAACCAATTATATATATATATATTTTTTTTTAATCTTCAAGATATCATAACTTGCGCAACTTTTGATGGCAATGATCACTCTAAAAATTATAAGTAAAGTGACAACGTTTATTTTACATTTTATTATTTTTTATTTATCTAATTATTTGAAGGGAAACAATCTTTAAAGAATGAATGCTGTCGTAGACAATATGTAATAATGGGCTACGATCATCCCAGTAGCACAAATAATAGGTTACCATATCAAGTAAAATAAGTAAAATAAGTGAACATCAGCTTTTTTTGATGGCGAATACACTTTTTTCGAGAAACTTTTCCTCACGCAATGCTTTCGTCAATTTTACAACTCATAGTTCTATCGCTTTTCAAAAACCTTTTCGGACTTTTGCTTATCAACGTCAACCGGTGATAAAACTTTTTACTGTCACTCAAACCCGTATTTATTCTTCTAAACAAAAAAATGGATCCATTGCTAAACTGGAACTTAAATCAGAAAACAATAATCGTTTAGATAATAATAATAATAATAATAATAATAATAATAATAATAATAATAATAATAATAATAATAATAATAGTAGTAGTAATAATAATAATAATAATAATAATAGTAATAATAATAATAATAATAATAATATCTTTAAGAACTATGAAAGAAGTTCTATACCCATTTTTCCTATAGTACTTATAATAACAACTTCTGCTTTTATAAGTCTCGGGGTTTATCAATATTATACATCTTCAATTTATAAATATCCCGAAGAAATTAGAAAAAATCTTCAGAAAGGATTATTCTATCAGAATTACCGTAATGATCCTAATCGTGCAGTAAATTTCTATCAAACAGCTTTAACTCAAGCGTTTAATCATAAAGAATTAGATAATACATCACCTGAAGTTACAGGAATAATGATTCAGTTAGGTGGCCTTTATGAGGAACTTGACAGGACGCGTGATGCTATTGATGTTTTTACTATGGCATATGATGTCATTGTCACACCAAATAACACTAGTAATAATACTAATAACATTCCGGTAAAATTAGTAAAATTGGAAGGAGAAAATAAAATTAGATCAATTGCTCTCGCGCAAAAATTGGGGGATTTACATAAAAGTTTAAAACAATATGATCAAGCCGAAAAATATTATGTTTGGTCTGTAGAGCAATTACTTCAATCACAAGCAGAAATTATTCAATCAAATTTTCATAAAAGTGATATTCCATGGGAAATTTTTTCAAGAAGAAATGATGTAGTAACACTTCCATCATGGATGACATTAACTGACTTAGGAGCGTCACTCGAAGCATTAGCATCTTTTTACTCTTCACAACATAAATATTCGTAAGTGAAATTTCGAATTAAAGTTTTAAAGAAATATTACATGAGACTTTTTTTTTTTTCTTTTTCTCTTCTTTTCTTTTTTTTCTTTTTTCTTTTTTTCTTTGCTTTAAGTCTTTTAAGTCTACAAGATTAGTATTCTCAATATAAAACTACATATAGGTTTCTCTTGTACTAATTGTACTAAACTCTGGGCCACCCTGTTATGACGGTATATTTACAGTTATGCACTCCCACTTTATCTTCGTGCATTATCTTTGATCAATCCACCTGAATCTTCATGTCATTCAGCCGTTCTAATGAACAACATATCAGAAGTGTTCTCGGGAATGGGTAATTTAGAAGAAGCACAAGGGTGGGCAGAACGTGGTCTTAAACTTGCAGAAAATTTCCGACCTAAAAAGAAAACCACTAAAGAATGTGAAGAAAGTCAAGGAGTATTATTATTTAATTTAGGAATGATATCAGAAGTATGAACAATTATAAATTGATTATAAATTTATTATTATAAATTTACACCAGATTTGAACTTTAACTATATACAACTTAAAAATTTATTTCAATTTTTTTTTTTTTTAAAAAAAAAAAAAAAAAATAGTTAACAGGAAATATAGAAAAGGCAATCAAATATTATGAAAAGGCACAACTTTTTGCAAAACGGATTCATTTTGAAGATTGTATAAATGAAGCAGAACACGCATTGCAAAGGGTCAAAAACTTAACGAAGGAAAAAGAAACATAAATTTTATATAAAGAAATAAAGAAATCAAGATAAGTAAGAAAGAGAATCATTCTCGCATCAATATCAATCGACCACATACACACACACACATATATATAAAAATACTTTCTAGACTTTAACATCTAAAATATTGATATTTTATTTAACCCATTTCAGTAGTATAAAATTATTTATATCTATATTTTTAAATATTTGTTTTTTTTTTAAAATATTTTTAAATATCTTTATATATATATTTTTTAATAGTCACGCATTTTTAATTAATGCGTAAAAAAAAAGAATACTTATCTCTAGATTCCATAATTAGTAAAATCTACAAGATATTAATAATTTACTTATGTATCTTTATCTCGATAATATTTTCTAAGTGAAAAAAAAAAACTTTCCGTTGATTTTTTTCAGGCAAATGCCTTTGCTCATATAAAACACTGATTAGTTAGAATATTTAGAAGAAATTAAATATCAGTAGACAGAAATTATTTTGTTTATATGCACAAAAAAAGGAAGAATTTACTTTTACTGACTGAAATAAAGTAAATTACAAGTACAAAACCTAATATACAAAGAACATACTAAAAGAATTTCGAATCCTTGCATTTTATTCGCATTATGGATGTCTTGAAAAGTAATGAGGGTGTTTAATTAATTAATACCTAATTCCTAGGTAACAAATGATAAAATAATTTAAAATATTTGAAACAATTGAAATATTTGTTAATAACCTTTGCAAATAATAAAAATAATAAAAAATAATAAAAATAATAAAAATAATAAAAATAATAAAAATAATAAAAATAATAAAAGTAAAAATAATAAAAATAATAAAAATGATAAAAATAATAAAAATAATAAAAATAATAATAAATTAATAATAAAAAATAATAAAAATAATAAAAATAATAAAAATAATAAAAATAATAAAAATAATAAAAATAATAAAAGTAATAAAAATAATATAAATAATAAAAATAATAAAAATAATAAAAATAATAAAAATAATAAAAATAATAGAATATAAAAATATTTACATTTTAAATCTACAAGTTTCCGAACTAGTACCCACTTCACCAGAAAATTCATAAAATATTTCAATGTCTAAGTCACGGTTATTCCTTTTGTTTGGTGCACAAGATAATGTACCTACAATATTCTCTCCTTTTTTAATGGTAATAGCATCAGTCGTATAAAATACGGTTTGTTTCCAATGTGTGTATTTAACTTGTGGACCTGAATTATGAAAAATGTATAATTTATTTCTATTTATTCTATTTATTAAAATTTATTTATAAATTAAAGAAGAACAAATAAAATACACTAACCTGTACTAAATTTAATTGGCTTATGACACGCAGAGAAAATAATATCAAACCATGCTATAAATGCATGAATATAGTCGTCTCGATAAGCTGTTAATCTGAAAGGTGCAGTAAAAGCTAGATCTGATTTCTTAACAGTAAGAATATCGATCTCCTGTAAGTAAAATATGTAAAACATCGTATAAATATAATAATATAACAATATATGATAATATAATAATATAGTAATGAATATAATAATATTTCCTAATATATAATAATATATAATATACTGCACCTTAATTGAGCATGGATTCGTGACTACAGCTTTATTGTCAACAGTATCCACTAAAGGTTCTCGTAAAGCAACCGATTTAATTGAGCTGAAATCGAAACCGTAAACACTATCCCAAACTAAATAAATCAAGATTACATTTTTAATTTATTAATTTCAAATCAAAGTTCATAAAATAAGTCAACATACATCCAATTTTTTCTTCTTTATATTCCCCATCTTCAATGGCAGCCAAATATATAGTTGCTTTATCAGGAAATATAAGACCACCAGGTTTCTATATAAATACATGTAAATAGATAGATTGATAGATAGATAGATATATATATGTGTAAGTAAATGTAAATATCCATATATATATAAATATAAATATGATAAGAATGAATTAAATTAAAAATCTATAATTCACATTTAATACACAAATTCATTTTAATCAATCAATAATTTACCAAATATTTATCCCTCGCAACCAAAACAGTATCCAACATAGATTCGTAGAGTAAAAAATAACCCATCCATTCTGAAATAATAATATCAACTTGATCAACCGGAAGTTCAACTTCTTCCATTTTTCCTTTGATTAATGTGATATCTGATAATAATAATATATATAAGAAAATTTGGTAAAGATTTAATTGTGAATTAATATAAATTATTTACAAAACCTTACTTTGATCTAAATGGTTGTCAATAATGATTTGTCGCGCTTGATCAATGATATTTGACATGTCGATCTAAATTAAATGATAAACCCATTTTGGATTATCGAAGATCAAATTAACTTTTGATAACTTTAATTTTTATTATAATTATATAAAAAATATTTATATTTAATTCTTACTCCGTATACATGCTTAGCACCTGCTTTGGCGGCAAACATAGACAATATCCCTGTTCCACAACCAACATCCAGCACTATTTTATCTTTGAAAAGATGCTTATTTTGATAAATTGAATTACGATACGAAAGTGTTCTCACTTCGTCTTTAAGCATTTCCTCATGAATCCCTGAGCGTGAAAATAAAATATAAAATATTTATTATTAATTATTATTCACTGAAATTATGAATTTAATTTTAATGCAAACCAAATATTTACCAAAATGGGCATAAGAATCGAAATAATAATCCTTGCTAGTCATTTCACCACTATCCATTTGATCCACTTGTGTCTCGACGAGTTCAGCCATTTATTTGTAAATGAATGAATGAAAAATATTTCAATATTTATAGATTATCGTTTCACGTGATTAATTAATTGTTCATTTGTTCAAAATTTATAAATAGCGGGGGGCACAGTATGGAACGTTCGTCTAGGTTTTTTTTTTTTTTTTTTTTTTGGTATTCAACATTAGAATTTATATAATTAATAAAATTTATAAAATTAATAAGAATGCGGCGATTTAGCACCCAAAATACTCAAGATGAAGAAAATTTTTCTTTTCTTGAATATTCGGGTGGTGATACGCAGGCATCTCAATATGACTATAACGATTTTTCAATTGATTCAAC
Source organism: Diversispora eburnea (assembly GCA_910592015.1). NCBI lineage: Eukaryota > Fungi > Glomeromycota > Glomeromycetes > Diversisporales > Diversisporaceae > Diversispora > Diversispora eburnea. The sequence continues at coordinate 20,663 of CAJVPK010000347.1, read as the reverse complement.
ATTGAATTCACAACATAATAATAATTTAATTGAAGGATCGCAATCCCATTTTGTCGAGCCCGATTTGACGGGCGTTGGAGGTGACGAAATAGATCCGTTTCAAGATTTGGCCATTGTAGAAAAAGAATTACCCGAACATGCCTGCAGGTATTTCATTATTATTATTATTTTTTTTTACCTCTATTGAATTTAGCTTTTAACTTTTTAACATTTATTTATCTACTTATTATTATTATTATTATTATTATTATTGTTATTGTTATTGTTATTAAGATATTGTGGAATACACGCAGTTAATTCGGTTGCTAGATGTGTAATTTGCAACAAATGGTTTTGTAACTCCCGGGGTAATACATCGGGTTCTCATGTTATAAACCATCTCGTGCGTGCTAAACACAAGGAAGTTGCTTTGCATCCTGATTCTCCACTAGGAGAAACAACACTTGAATGTTATAACTGTGGTTGCAGAAATGTTTTCTTGCTTGGATTTATTCCCGCAAAAAGTGATACAGTGGTAGTTTTACTTTGCAGGTTCGCTTTGTGTTGTCATTTAACGTAATGAATAAAAGATCGCAAAAGATTCAAAGACTGAATCTGCTGTTATTTATTAATTCATTCTTGTTAAACAGACAACCATGTGCAGCCATGCCAAGTAGCAAAGACATGAATTGGGATACTTCACAATGGCTTCCCCTTATAGATGATCGATGTTTTCTACCATGGATTGTGAAAGTTCCTAGTGAGCAAGAACAACTTCGTGCACGACAAATTACTGCACATCAAATCAATAAACTTGAGGAGTTATGGAAAGATAATACAAAGGCAACACTTGAAGATTTAGAAAAACCTGGAATTGATGATGAACCTCAACCTGTTCTGTTGAGGTGAATTTCATTTTATTATTATTAATTATTATTATTATTAGTTATTTATTTATTTATTTTTAATTATTATTAATTATTATTATTTATTTGTTTAATATTATTTATTATTATTTATTATTATTATTTTTTATTGATATTATTATATTTAATTGATTTTTTAATTATCAAAATTTTTGTAGGTATGAAGATGCATACCAATATCAGAATATTTTCGGTCCATTGGTTAAAATGGAGGCTGATTATGATAAAAAGTTAAAGGAGTCCCAAACACAAGATGACATTGTGGTTCGTTGGGATATAGGATTAAATCAAAAACGTGTTGCGTGGTTTTATTTACCAAAACTTGAGTCTGGAGGTATGCATTTTTAGTATGAATTATCATTTATCACAAAAAATTGATACGTGGGATGAAAGATATATATTTTTAAATTGAATTCACCATTATTAACATTATTAACATTCAATAGAGGTACGCTTAGCTGTCGGTGATGAGCTGAGATTACGATATAGGGGCGAATTACATCAGTCTTGGGAATGTGTTGGTCACGTAATAAAAATACCCAATAGTAAGCAATCATCAATATTTATGTTCTGATATTCTCATATTTCTTTATTTTGTATAAATATTTAAATCATCATTTTTTTTTCTTTTATTTATTTAGATGTCAGTGATGAAGTCGGTTTAGAATTGCGTCGAAATGACAACACACCAGTAGAGTGTACACATAATTTTTCTGTAGATTTTGTGTGGAAATCAACTAGTTTTGATAGAATGCAAGCAGCTATGAAAACCTTTGCTGTAGATGAAACTTCCGTGAGTGGTTATATTTATCATAAACTTTTAGGTCATGAGGTAGAACCCCAGGTCCTTAGAACTCAAATGCCAAAAAGGTTCATATTTTTAATTTCTAATTATAATTTGATTCATATAAAAAATAATGATAATTAACTAATGATAATATTATATTATATTATATTATATTATATTATATTATATTGTATTATATTATATTATATTATATTATATTATATTGTATTATATTATATTATATTATATTTAATTTTTAATTCAGATTTTCTGCTCCAAATTTACCAGAATTAAATCATTCACAAGTTTACGCTGTAAAAAGTGTTTTACAAAAGCCTCTTAGTTTAATCCAAGGTCCTCCTGGTACAGGAAAAACTGTAACTTCGGCAACAATTGTATATCATCTTGCAAAGATGAATCCTGGTCAAGTACTAGTTTGTGCACCATCCAATGTAGCAGTTGATCAATTGACGGAAAAGATTCACGCCACTGGATTAAAAGTTGTTCGTCTTACTGCAAAATCTCGTGAAGCACTAGATTCACCGGTTTTATTTCTAACTTTACATGAACAAGTACAAAATAATGATACTAATGTCGAATTACAAAAACTTATTCAACTGAAGACTGAACAAGGTGAATTAAGTAGTGCTGATGAAAAGAAATATAAGATGTTGAAACGAGCTTGTGAAAGAGAAATTTTACAGGTACGGAATTAATTTCTTATAATACAAAAAAAAAACCACCTTTGATAAATTTTCTAAAAATTTTATGATTACTATTTCAGAATGCCGACGTTATATTATGTACATGTGTTGGAGCTGGAGATCCGCGTTTATCAAAATTCAAGTTTCGTACTGTCTTGATTGATGAAGCCACACAAGCGACAGAACCTGAATGCATGATACCCCTTGTACTTGGTTGTAAACAAGCTGTTCTTGTAGGCGATCATCAGCAACTTGGTCCCGTAATTATGAACAAAAAAGCTGCTCGTGCAGGATTATGTCAATCACTTTTCGAACGACTAGTCATTTTAGGAATTCGACCTATACGATTACAAGTTCAATATCGCATGCATCCATGTTTATCTGAATTTCCCAGTAATATGTTCTATGAGGGATCGCTGCAGAATGGTGTTACAACTCAAGAACGCTTGCGTAAAAATGTTGATTTTCCGTGGCCTGCGCCAGAAACTCCTATGTTTTTCCTTTCAAACTTGGGACAAGAAGAAATTTCGAGCAGCGGGACTTCTTACTTGAATCGGTTAGTATCATAAATTAATTATTAACAATAAAACAAAATCTCCTTTATATTGTAATATTGACTTTGTTTTTTTTTTCTTATTTTTTTATTTTTTTATTTTATTTTTTATTTATTTATTTTATTTTATTTTATTTTTTTAGCACAGAAGCTTCAAATTGTGAAAAGGTTGTGACTAAGTTTTTAAAATCAGGAATTTTACCTGCCCAAATCGGAATTATTACACCATATGAAGGTCAACGAAGTTATGTTGTAAGTTATATGCAATTTAATGGATCATTACGTAAAGATTTATATAAAGAAATCGAAGTGGCAAGTGTTGATGCGTTTCAAGGTCGTGAAAAAGATTACATTATTCTGAGTTGTGTTCGAAGTAATGAGCACCAAGGAATTGGGTTTTTGAATGATCCTCGTCGTTTAAATGTTGCGTTAACTCGAGCTCGTTATGGGGTTGTTATATTAGGAAATCCAAAAGTTTTGAGCAAGGTTTGAAGATTATATATTTAAACTTCACTTTATTTTGTAAATAACTTTATAAATATGATTTGTATAAATGTATTATTAATATTCTTTCCAAAAAAAAAAAATAAAATAAAATAAAAATAGCATCCACTATGGCATCATTTGTTAGTCCATTACAAAGACAAAGATTGTTTGGTGGAAGGACCTTTAAATAATCTGAAAGTTAGTATGATACAATTTAGTCGTCCTCGTAGAGCTTATCATAAAGACGATAAATTTAGACAAGGATTAGCTCATCAAATCGATGCGCGCGAAGCTTTGGCAAAACCTCCGCTAGCTAGTGAAAGTAAGCAAAAATCAAATTTATAAATTTTTTATTTTTTATTTTTTTAGTTTTTATTTTTTTTTTATTTTTTTATTTTTTTATTTTATTTATTTTTATTTTTTTATTCAAATTTAAATTTAAATTTAAATACTAATATATTAACCTAATATTACATTAATCTTAGATCGTCGTGGTACCCGTTCTTATGATTCAGATTTTATGAGAACTCATGATCCTGTTGGTTACATTCCTTCAGATATGTCATCAATTCCACCTTCATCCCAATTTAGCATTCCTTTACTCCCTACTCCTAATGGACCATTCACTCAAGATTTATCACAAAATAGTATTTCAAGTCGTAAAAATGCAAAACAACAAAATTCATCATATAGTGGATATTCTAATTCAGTTTCATCACAAGGACTTCTTACACAAAATGCTTATAGTAGTCAAGGATCAATGAGCCTTGCACTTTCACAGTCAGATCGTATTCGGATGATGGAAAATTCATCATTAGGTCATGGATCACTTATGTCACAAGACAGTTCAATTGGATTTTTGGATGATTACAAAAGTCAAGGAGATGATACTATCTTAAGTCAAGATTTTGAAATTCGATCACAATCGGGGTATCATTCTCAAAGCTTTACCCAATATTAATTAATTGTCAATCATTCTCTCCATGCTATATTTTGTAAGACGACTTTTTCACAAAATCACTAGAAAGAAACTGGAAAGCAACTTGGAAAGCAACTAGAAAGTAACTAGAAAGTAATTAGAAAGTAACTAGAAAACGCAAGCTACCTTGTGCCAAAAATTGGCATAATGCATCAGCCACAATGAATAATTCTCACGTAGCTAACATTAATGGTGCCTTGGAGTATTCGCAGTATAACAGAATTGGCGTACGTTTATTATTCCTGCTTTCCACAGACAAATTTCTTTAACGATCTGCGAAATTCTCAAGTAAATTGTCAAATGGGAGCATATTCAAAACTTTATGTTAATGGAAGTGGGTCTTCCGAATAAAGTTGACGATAATACTACTGACATAATTTGACTGATTATGTAATTCTTTCATTGTTTTAAAGAAACCAAGATCAAAGATAATTATCTGAATTATATTTTATTAATGAATTGATAATATAATTATTATTAAAAATGTAATTTATAGAAAGAATTTATAATCTTTAGGTGGTAATATATTATAAAATAATGTGTCCTCAAACTAATTAAAACCGTAATTGAAAATAAAAAATGAAATAAAAAAAAATTGTTTGGGTCATTTTTATCCCGAGTAATTACCTACATAAAATTATTTTTTTCTTCTCTCTTTATACGAAATAATAAGTGTGTAAAGTTAATATGTAATATTGGATTTTTTTTTGTCGCCTATCGTTACACGAAATTTTAATTAAAGACCAAGATACCTAGACCAGGGATCTAGGGACCCATTTATTTCATTTCACATGACCGTTAATTTTTTGATTGGATTGAATAAAAGTTGAGAAAATCTGAGATTAATGATATCCTTCTTTTTTTATTTTATATTTCATAATGACTGGTCAAGGTCAACCAGTTCGGTAAGTTATCTTCTTTTAGAAGCTGGATATAAAGATTATAAAGATTAGTGGAATATATAAATTATTCAGTAATATAGTTATGATGATTATTCATAATTTTATATCAAAGATTTATTGATTTATTGTGAAATTAAATTAATCATGTAGACTTTATTCCAAAGGTCGTGTTCTTGGATATAAACGCTCTAAACGTAATCAATCACCTAATACAACCTTAATTAAAGTTGAGGGTGTCGCGAGTAGTAAAGATACACAGTTTTACTTAGGTAAAAGAGTTGCTTATGTGTATCGTGCAAAGCGTGAGGTATTAATCATTTTATTATTTTAATTAATCATTTTTAATAATTTTTAATAATTTTTAATCATTTTAATTTAATTTAATGAAAAGAAAAATGGGAGTAAAATTCGCGTCATTTGGGGTCGGATAACTAGGTATTTTATATATTTAATTCATGTATTTTTTTCTTTTACTTAATTTAAATTTAATTTAAATATAAATTTCTCAGGTCACATGGTAACGGAGGTGTTGTAAAAGCAAGATTCCGAAAAAATCTTCCACCAAAAAGTTTTGGAGCAAGTGTCCGAATTGTAAGTAGAACAATTTCTTTTTTTTTTAAAAAAAAATGAAATTGAGATTTTAATTAAAACTTATGTATTTTTTATATTTCTTTACATTAAAAAGATGTTGTATCCATCTCGAATTTAAGAATATATAAATAATATATTTATTTGGTTATTTTCATTTATAATCAATTATTAAAAGAATAAAAAAAAATAAATTCATCTAACATTAAAGACATTAAAGATCAATAAGTCAAAACTACAGATTCAACAAATTTTTATTGGAAAATTGATAAATAATTATAAATATTATAAATAATATTAATTAAAAAAATTAAAATTAATTAAACAGTAAATCAATATAATACAATTTCTTTGAAGAAATAACAAATTTTTTTTTTAATGATGAAAAATACTCTTTTTTTTTATTATTATTAATTTATATTGGATCTACATCAGTGTTACTACCTGTGTCATCATCATTTATTTTATTGTTTACATTTTTTGAATCATTTTCTTCTATTTTAACATCTGAAAATGAATTAGAATTTAAAATACTTTCTATTTTATCTGTTTCCTTCTCATTAACTGAAGAAATAATTTCAGGAACATCTTTAATTCTGAGGGCTTCTTCTTCCATCTTTTTTGCAATCTCTTCGGGACTCATGTGTTCATATTTTTTAACTAATTCTAAAATCTTTTGTGGTATTATTTGTTTTTCATTACGATACAATACCATAGTCATCATAACTAAATTAATTATAATAATAGAATAATTAATAATTTATTTGATTTATTGTTTTATTAATTTATCTTATTTATTAATTTATAATTAATACATACTTTCACAAGGTGGGAGAAGGTGTTCAGGAATCTTTGACATTATTTCAGATGGAAATTGTGCTTTTGGATCTTCTATTACACTATTATACATTTTGGCAATTTGATAATGTGTCGCATAACCAAGATCAAGATGAAGATCAAACCTTCCTGGACGAATACTATAAAATAAAATAAATAAACAATTAATTAATTAATAATATCAAAAAAAAAATGTAATCTTTAAATAAAAGATATTAATATTAATAAAATATTTACCATGCTATTATTATATTATTATATTATTATATTATTGTGAAATTTTTTTTTGTAAAAGAAGTTTAGTAAATAATAATAATGATGATGATGATGATGAAAAAAGAATTGTTAAATATCTTAAATCATACCAGGATCCAATAATTCAATATGATTAGTCGTCATAATTATTATAATTCCTTCTGCTAATATGTGACCATCGCAACAAGATAAAAATGTTGATAAACTGAATTTTGAAAAACTTTCTGAACCTCCTTTATTTGATGGTCCAGCAACTTTATTTTCCGAAGAATTGTTATAATTAAAATCTGATGAACTTCCTTTCCTTTTGTGTAAGACTTTTGATTGAGTGTCAACATCTTCAAGTATTAATATTTGGTTTGCCGGAATTGATGAAAATGCTGCACTCAATTCATTATCGTCTATAAATAAATGAATGTTATTATATGAACGGAACGAAACGAATGAAATTTCAAAAAAAAAAAAAAAAAAAAGTATAAAAAAATTATTCCAAATTATTTACCAGTTATATTTTTCAAATTCAAATAATATAAATCTCGTGATAAATGTGAAGTAATTGCGTTAATGAGACTTGTTTTTCCAGTCCCCGGTTTACCATATAAAAGAATCCCTCTCTTATACGGCATACCAATTCTTTGATCTAATAATATAAAAAATAATAATATAAGTTTAGATAATATATTCATTCATTATATATATATTATATTTTATATTTTTATATTTTATATTTTGAAAATTGCTAAAGCTCACTGGTGGTGATTGTTATCACTGGGCAAAATTAAAAATTACGTGGGCAAAGTTAGGGTTGATCAGGGAATAATGTAATTTTGCCCGGCGGTGACAATCACCACCGGTGAGCTTTAGCAATACCCTTATTGAACTTTTTGTTATTTACTCACAAAATTCCTTGTCATTTATGAATGTATTAATTTCTTTTTCTAACAATTTTTCTTGCGGTTCATCAAGTGCTACTGAATCTAAACCACGGTTAGATGATAATGATTGGATTTTATACCAATAACCATCATTTCGTTCATATCGCGAACGCGTTTTTTGTTTTTTCTGTGTCTCCAAATATGTGCGCGTGACTTCATTTAGAAATTCGGATATGGAATCCACATTTGTTTTGAAATCTTTGGTGGTACTCAAATAAATAGATGGCATTTGTTTTGTTCCATTGGATGAATTATTATTATTTTCTGAGGTATTGGTTTTCTCTCCTTCAGGCATATTAAATTCTACATGAAATTTTCTAAAATAATTAAATTATCCATAAATTATTCATAAAAATTAAATCCAAATTAAATTAATAATAAATTAATGATAAATTAATAATAAATTTTACCTATTATTAAATTCAATGGTAATTTGCTGACTTTTTTCTGGAAGAATGTTGAAACTCGGAGGTGAACAATCTTCTTCATCAGAAGTGCCTACGGAATTAGTTGGCTGAACTATGAATGCGCCTTTATCCAATTTTTTAGTTTGTTGTGAAATTAACCACGATAAAGCTTCATAAAATAACGATGTATATTGATCCCCTACAAATTTTCATGAAATATTATATTATTTAATTTTAATAAAATTTTTTTCAAAAAAAAAAAATTTAAAAAAATTTTAATTACCATAAATTCCAGTAACATAATATTCTATTTGTACTGTTACTAAATTTTGACTCCAAGAAGTTCCGGTAAGAATTGATTGAGAAAAAGTGAACAATGCAGCAAATACGACCGTTATTCCTGAGGCTAAATAAAGAAGTTTAAACGAGACGCGTAAAATTTATTAATAATTATCAGAATTTGAATTTTTCTATTTATGAAATCAATAGAATCAAATAGAAATTAAATAGAAATTAAATAGAAATTAAACGAAATTAAACCTATAATTGTTGTAACAAACATATCAACTGCAATAATTCCTGAAAGATAAGATTCGAATTTCGCGGGAAGCCATGCTAACAAAACTGCTTGAACTTGTCCTTGATTAAACAAGTCAATGAATGGTTGAAAAATTGTTGCATAATCAGTCATTTTTATTATTTTATTCTCGAGAATTTGATTCTTATTTTTTTTTTTAGAAATAATTTGTTAAAAGGAGGAATAGCGTTTATATAACGAAATTTTTTTTTGCTGCGAATCTTTTTGCTGCGACTTTGCATTTACTGTGCCTTTGTGCATGGTACCACAATTTATTATTTAACCGATTGTAGTTAATTAAGTTAATTACGTAAATCATTTGTTACTGCGGATAATTGAATAAATCTTGATACTGCGAGATCAACCAATTTTCATTAAATTTTTTCTCTTATTTGTTGTCCCCTTTTTCAATAACGTAACACTTTCCTTCATGCATAATGCAGAAAAATACACCATCATCTATTGGTGCTTACATACCTGCTTCCTTAGTACAAAATATTCTTGGCTGGCATGAACAAGCGTTAGAAAGTACAATATATTTATATATTTATTATATTTATTACTGCCTGGCTTTTTTCTATTAAATGGAACCTTCTGTTTTGACTCTAATTACTTTCTATCAAAGCTATCTCGGATCAAGTTAAGACTACAAGAGCCACCCAAGAAGAAAACATTTGTTTACGTCAAAAAATTGATAAACTCGAAAAAGAATTACTTTCTCTAAAGCATAACTATTTAATTCGACACGCTGCTACGGGCGAAAAAAGTGAAATTTCGATGGATTTAGATGAAAGAATATCAAAATCAATTGATATTGATATTGATCATATTGATAAACAAGAAAACTTTACAGAGTATGTTCTTAAATTAAATTTTTTTAATTTAATATTTAAATTAATACTTAATTAATATCTCATATATTTATCATACATTATATCATACATTATATCATACATTATATCATACATTATATCGTACATTATATCATACACATTATTTAATACATTATATATATTTTAATTATTATTTAAGACATCACCAAAATCCGCGTGCATTTCGCTTTTTGTCTTCATCAACGAGTATTGCATATGAAAATGTTTCTTCGGGTTTGACACGTAATTTAGTTCCCGAATTTATATTGGAATTGGGAAGGTATAAATTAATTTATAATACAATTATATTTTATTTTATAACCTAAAAATTATTATTCTTATAATTTTCTTTTATTTTATAAATATATAAATATAAATATAAATATAAAGAAATCATCAACAGGAAATCGTCAATCTAGAGACTGAATGGACAGTGAAATATTCAGAGCTCAAATCAAAATATGATAAACAAATGGAAGAATTTCAAGCCTTTAAAGAACATTATGCGAAAAGATCAGTAGAATGGAAACGTTTCAAAAAATGGATTTTAAAGGCAAAACCTGAATTGATTCAGTCACATACAGAAAAGGAAATAATGAATGGTGCTTCTAGATCAAATACGGAGATTAACTCTGAACCTCCCGAAATTGATAATAAAACCAAAATATGTGGTGCTCTCACTGATATCACAAACGTACAAAAGCAAGTTACCAATATTTATGATGACGACAATGATTCAATTATCGACATCAATAACATCAATAACACATCATTATGTTCATCAAATACAAATAATGACGATAACCAAATTTCGTTCCAAACATTTTCTTCCGATTTTGATGAACTAAGCTCAACATCAAACGATCTTGAGAATCGTGCTCAAATTTGTAACCGAAATTTAGACTTTTCAGTTCGAGCAAAAGAAATTAATGAAAAAGATATATATGATTCTAATAATAATAATGATGGTGATGATGATGATGATGATGATGATGATAATAATAACAATAATAATAATAATAATAATAATAATAAAATTCCAATTTTTGAAGAAAAAACAAATGAGACAGATAATGATCACGGAAATAATATTAATAAAATTAATAATATTAATAATATTGTTTCTTTCAGTTTGGACCATAAAATTAAAAAGATGAAAAATAAAAATTATGATTCACAAATTGGAACAAATTTTAAAAATCCAATTGATGTCGAAAAGTATGACAATTGGTTTTATTCCGATGATGAGGTTGTTCAAAAATCAAATAGAAAAAGATCAGTTGATATGGTTAACAAATTAGAATCTAGATTTCCATCATCAGTTAATAACAAAAAATGTAAACAAATATTCTCAAAAGAAAAAGAAAGCGAAGATTTAACATTAATACAGTTGAAAACACGAAATGATGATGAATCCACTACAGAAGTCATTATTTGTGATGATGATATAGAAGAAATGGAATTACCTGCCACATCAAACACATCATTTAATAAAAAGAATAAGAATAAATGTGACTCCGAACCTAACTATAGAATTATAGAAGCATCAAGAAAAAAGAGTGACCGTTGTAAATGGAAAGGTGAAGATTGTCGTGATTGTCATCGAGTAAGTGACTGAACTATGAAGATAGATGTTCACTTTTTATTCAGTTTTTTTGTTTTGAATTGTAAATTAATCTTTTTATGAAACACAACAACATTTTCAAAAGTTCTATAAAGTTGCAGGTCCATTACCATTACCAGATTCTGTTAGAACATTTGGATACGGCCATGATAATAACGATCAGGAACAAAGTCCTGAATTACTTATTGAAGCTCATATGCAACATGTCTCACGACATCGAACTTTATACAGTCGCCCACTTACTCCTCCAGGGTTCTGGGAAGTCGACTTTCCTACGACTCAAAGAATAGGGGAAAATCAGGAAAAGACTAAAGAATATTCCAAGAAAAGGGAAGAACAAAAAAGAAAAGAACAAGAATATGAGAAAGATCGAGAAAGAAAGTGGAAGAATACTTTTAAATAAATCGGATTGATTAAATATTAAATCAGTTTGATTTAAAATCAGATTTGATTAAATCAGATTGATTGAAGAAAATTTAAAGAAATTTCATAAATATAAGATTTTTCTATCAACCATAAATTTAATATTTATTTATTTATTTATACTGTCTAGATATTTGTATTTATATTTATATTTTTTATGAGACATTCTAAATTCATTTCCCAAAGACCAACACAACATTTGTACTAATCATTGTTCTCTAATTGTGGATATTACCTTAAATAAAATACGATGATTGAAACAATACGATTTATTAATCAAATTAATAAAGAAATGATAATTAAATAAATAAATAAAAAATTGATATAAAAATTTGATAGAAATTTCTTCTTACATCATTACAATATGGACAATTTCCAATGAGTGTATTGAAATTTTTTTTAGTTGACGGGATAGCTTGAAGCCACTAGAATAATTTTAATTTAATTAATTTAATTTATTTAATTAATTTAATTTATTTAATGATTAATTTCTTTAAATATTTTTCTTTAAATATTTTTCTTTAAATATTTCTTTAAATATTTCTTTAAATATTATTTTAAATAATTTTTTAAATATTTCTTTAAATATTATTTTAAATAATTTTTTAAATATTTCTTTAAATATTTCTTTAAATATTTCTTTAGATATATTTGAATAAATCAAATTAAAATAAATCAAATAAATAATTACTAACCGAATATAAACACACTCGATGAAATGACTGTCCACATTTATTATTGTTACATGATTGATCGGGTATAGTACCTTCAAAGTGATATGAATAACAAATTCCACAGTCAAAATTGATGTCAGAAGATAATGACGTTTGAAAAGAAGGAAAAGTAATTTCCAATATATTCTCAAAATTTCGTCTGACGGTAAGATTCGTATCCCTATAAATTTTTTTATTTGTTAATTAATTAAATTAATAATTAAATTAATAATTGAATAATTAATTAATCTAATGAATAATTGAATAATTAATTAATCTAATGAATAATTGAATAATTAATCAAAATGAATGAAAATGGAAGACTAACCAATTATTCCAATTTTTTGCAATCTTTATATGTAAAGGTGCAATTAAACTTTCCGTACCAAACAATTCATATTGACATTCTTTTCTAGGATAATTTACATCAATTTCAATTTTTAATGAACAATGATTTCCCAAAGCTATTCTACGCATTAAGTCACTTCGTTTTGGTTTATCAGGTTCCAATACCCAAGTGTTTAAATCAATATCATCAAGCATTTCCCAAACTTCTTGGAAATTTCCAAATTCCTATCAGAATCGTTAGAACGATACTTTTATATTAATATCATTTGACTCCGTTTTATTTGTTTTTGTTACCTTTGAATAATAATTTATCACATCTTTGAGATTAGCTGCCTGAAACTTTGTCATAGAAATAGATGGAATATCTGCGCGTGCATTCAGTAAGGCATGAGGATACGAAGTTGGAATTGAAATGTAAATAATATGTTTTCGACTTGATGAATCACTATCATAAAATTTTAAATTTTTATTTTAAATATTATTTCTTTTTCTTTACATTTAATGAACCTTTAAATAGATACCTCAGCTTTAAAGTTAAATTTCTCAGAGAAGGATCAAGTATTTCCAATTTTTCCCATCCAATTGAGTTAAGTTCTGATAATAAACTTAAATAATATTTTCCTGTTGGCATTGGTTCAGGTTTTTCACTAATCATTATAAGTTCCTATTTTGATATTTTTGATACCAATTTTTATTTTATTTTATTTTTTTACTTATGTATTATGTTAAATAATAAAAAATATTATTAGTTAAAAATTTTTTAATAACTTACTAGTAAATATTTAAGATCTAAGAAAAATTCTGAAAAATTGGTACATTGTTCAAGGCGCTACTCAATATAATAATTAATATAAATAATTATAAATAAATTATAAAATAATTTTTTAAAATAATTTTAAAACCTGTTGAAGAGCATTTTCATGACCATGTAGGAGCCTTTTCAAATTGGGACATCCGTAAAGTTTGACATTTCTTAAAGTCAAATTAGAATTTTCATGTTGAATTCGAAAAAATAATTCTTGTCCCTGATATAAAAACATTTTGTTATTTTGAATTCTATATTTTATGAAAAAATATATTTACAAAATAAAAAATACCTTTACTGTAATAAAGCCACAATAAGAAAGACCTTCCAAATCTATGGGAGAGAGAAGCGGAAACTTTTCGGGATTCATTAATGTCCACGTTTATTTTTTAGAGGTTACTTTTATAAATGTGACGTAATACGCGAATATATAATATCAATTTAATATAATAATATACCATCATATACCATCATATACATACTTTTATTAGCATTGATATTTTTTTTTAAAATGAAGAACCCAACACATGAAGATGCCAAGAAACCTCAAAGCATGCCTAGTGGACCAAGGAACGTACTCCGCTCTAATGATTCTGCAAGCCTTTGGAATTGTACACTTTCTCCCGGTAACTCATAAATTTTATACTAGTTTGAACTTTGGAAGTTCTTTATAACAAAGTTATGACTCACTATTGAACAAAGGTTGGTCAAGAGAAGAAAGTGACATTTTGCGAAAGGCATTAATGAAATTCGGAATCGGAAATTGGGCAAAAATTATTGATTCACAGTGTCTACCTGGAAAAACTAATGCACAAATGAACCTACAGTTGCAACGAATGCTTGGACAACAAAGTACAGCCGGTATATACAAATCTCTTTATATCAAACATTCAGAAGTTAAAAGTAAGTTGATAATATTTTATCGTTCAAAATGTTCAACAACGTTAAAGAGTTCGCAGGTTTACACATCGATCCCTTGGTTATTGGAGAAAAAAATTCAAAGATTCAAGGTCCAGATATAAAACGAAAAAATAACTGTATCGTTAATACCGGAGGTACATTTCATAATTTTTAATTTATTTCATTTTTTATTCTTTATTCTTATATTTCTTATATATTTCTTATATTTCTTATATTTCTTACATTAATAATTTTTTATCTTTTTAGGAAAACCTTCGAGAGAAGAAATAAAACGCAGACTACAACAAAATAAACAATTGTATGTCACTTGATCATTTAAAGTTTTCTCATTTTTAAACCATTATTATTTCAACAAATTGACTAATTAATTAACAAAAAAAAAAATTAATAATTTATAAAGATATGAAATAACAGAAGAAGAATGGTCCAAAATTGAATTACCTAGACCTGAAGATGTAAATATTTATTATTCAAATATATATATATATAATTTATATAATTAGATTAATTTATTTTATTTATAACTTATTTCATTATTAATTCTTTCTTAAGCCACAATCAGGTAAATATTAAACATAAAAAAAAAGAATATTTATTATTTTATTGACAATTTATAAATATACTTTTAAATGTAGTTTTAGAATCTAAACACGAGGAACTTCGTCGCCTACAACAAGAACTTGAAAACGTACAGTCTCAAATTTCTAACATACGCCGAAAAAAACGTGGAGAGGTTTGTTACTAATTTAAAGTATTTCTTCATTTAAATGATTCAAAACTTAAATTCATTTTGTTTCTTTCTTTCTTTCTTTCTTTCTATCACAAAGAGTCTAGAAACAATTGAATCATCATCATCCAAGGAGATCGCGAAAATCGATAATGGAAAACAACAAAAATCAACTCGTAAAAATAAAAGAACGAAGCAAAAGTAAGTTGTAAGAATGAAATTAATACATGTAAAGCATACACGTAATATAATTTTATAATTTTTAATATTTGTATAAAGCTATGAAAGATTTAAATACAATATTGTATCTTTTGAAATATATAAATTTTTTTTTTAAAAAAAAAAAAAAAAGTTAGCATCTTCTATTTTTTATCTAATTTCATATATTTCTTGCGTTCTTGTACCGATAATTTCTCAATACTATATCGAAGCATCACCCTTGGCATATCTTTCGCGTGTTGATCTAAAAATTTGATGAGTGTTTCATTTGATTTCTATTAAAAAAAAAACAGACAGATTAATCACGATATATCAATAAATAAACTAATAATTTAATAATTTTAATAATTTTAATAACTTGATAATAATATGATATTAAATAATAATATATAATACTATGAATACCTTGCCCATTTCTCGTAAAGTCCATCCGGTGGCTTTGTGGATCAGATCTTCTTTATCACGGAGAAGGATTCCAGCTAATTCAAGAGTATCATCATATTCTCCGTATTTAATGAAATATTGTGTTGAAATGATTGCAATTCTTCTATCCCAGAGTCGATTCGATTTCACAAATTTTTCAAAAAGCCAAAATCTCTTAAGATCAGGCTTGTCTCTTAAATATGCACCTACTATTTGGCTTGCTGATGTATCCACTAAATCCCAATTATCGACACCACTTATCATTTCTTCAACAAAAAAATTAAATATGTTTTCCCGAATTTTAGAATCTTGTGATGTTTTGTATTTTTCCACAACATTAATAATTGCCAATAGTCTTTCTTCATGATATTTTGATTTTATAAGACCTCTCAGAATTGGAAAAGGAAGTAAGTCCAACCTTTTTGACAAAAAACGAATTTCAGGTACTTTTATACCCAGTATAATATCTCCCATTCCATATTCTTCAACTCTAAAATATTTTGCTAATAATGTAGAATTCTTTTTGGAAGCTTTTGATAATAGATAAGAATGAATATTAGCAAGTGCTGATTCATTATTTTCAAGGTTGAATTTATCTCTAAATGACATTTCTTTATTTGTCACAGTATCTCCTGTTCGAATACGTTTTGTCGGCGTTAATGTTATTTCATTAACAACACGTTTATGAGAACTTTTGACGGGAATAACAGTTTCATTTTGGACTTGATTTTTAAGTTTGCTACTTCGAGTTTCTACCATTCTTATTGTTCTTTTACTGTACAAAAAAAGATATAAAGAACAGAGTTGAGTTTTGATAAAAATAGCTAAAAGTGAAACTTTGTCAGCTTTGTTTCTAATTTATTAATTATTTATATAATTTTATTATATAAATAATTTTGTTCAACTTTAAATCTACCATCTTTTACCTTTTATTACCAAAATAATCATTATTATCATTATATCATTATTCAAAGTTTTTTTTTTTTTTTTTTTTTTTTTTTCGGAATAAAATTTTACTATTAAATTAAAAAGTTCTGAATATTGTTTTATTATAAAGAGTTCAAACCAGGCTACTGTTAATTTTAAGCATTATTGGAACCTTATATTTATTAATTATATATATTTGTATATATCTCTATCTATATATTCTCGAAATTTACAACTTATCTCTCTCTCTCTTTATTTACTTTGGGATTTCCGAATCATCAGTAATGTATGTGCAAGAAATAGAACAAATTTTGCAATAAATTATCAATTCATGAATATGATATAATTGAATTGATAATTAATTAATTATAAGTGAAAAATAATTTGTCATCTTTAGAATGGTTTGTATTTTTAACCCCAAAAAAAAAAAATTTATTTACAAATAATTTTACTGCAAGAATCATGCAAATGAAACCAAATTGTAAAAAAAAAAAAACCCTTAAGAATTATTGTATGTGCGAATATTTTTAAGAAATAAATGTTATATATGTACGAAATCTCTGGGCAACAAATTTATATACGAAAAAAAAAATTTTTTTAGAAAGAAAATAAAGAAAATAAAAAGAGTGTTATATGTACAGGGAATAAATGAAAGAAAGGAAAGTATAAAATAATATATCTAATTATATATGTAGGTATGGTTAACACAAGACAAATCTATTGTTGGTTAACAATTTTGACCTCTTCATTCAATTTCAAATAAGAATTAAATTTCGAAAAATATTATAAAATAATATTATCTATCCAGTCAACATCGAATCCATTCATTTTGATGATGTACTCTTTCTTGTGTCCAACCATCTTCTAAGCCCAGACACCTTGAACCATTTCCATTTGTGCTGCCACCACTAAAACTGACAGAACGATTAATTCTATTTTTATTATTTCTCGTTGGTGGCCTCCGTTCCGCAGCAGCCGCGGTTGCGGAAGGGACTGCTAAAGGACGGCCAGAGTTATCTGATACTACAGCTGCCATAAGAGAACCTGACACAGTTTCAGTTGTCAGCTCTGAATTTCGAACGCAATCTTCATTATCGGATGTTAAACCCCAACCTCTGGCCATACAAGCGGCCTCAAATTCTTCGATTTCACGTTGTAAAGCACGAATATCATCGTCCAAATTTGCATAAACTTTGCGAAATTGATCGTAATCAGTTTTTTGATCACGACGTGCCAGTTCGATATCTACTTGAATTTTCTCACAATTTGATTCACCTTCATCTTGTTCAACTTCTTGTTCAACTTCTTGCTTGACTTCTTGCTCGGTTTCTGAGTTATTTGTTTTTTGTGATGTATGTAAAGATTTTATAAAATATTCTTCTAGGTCTTCATAAAACTCAGGAGATGATGCTCTTCGACGAAGGCGACGGTTTGGTGGAGCATAACCGGAAACCTCGTCATCCCAGTGTGGAAAAGTAAATTTAGGTTCAGTGTATATTTCCTCATCACCGCCAATTTTTGCGGGATAATTGTAGCGCGAAAAATTAGGATAATAATAAGGGGAATAGATAGTTTGTTCTTGCCTTGGTAGATGTTTTTGGACCATTTTGTTGTAAAAATTAAATGTAAAATATTTTATTCCAAAAATTGATATCTAGAATCGATATATTAATTAAACAATAAAATAAAATAAAAAATAAAAATCCCAAAGGGAATGTAAAAAATTTTCGACAATTTCTACAATTTCTGCAATTTCTTCATGTCGAAAGGACGATCTAGTCTCCTGTTTGTGCATCCAGATCATCTGAGTCACCTGTGCCATTGTGTATCATTTGCAGTGTAAAAAAAAAAAAATTTAAGGGGTTGTTACTATCTTTACCGTTCAAATTTCTTAGTATATGTATATATGCATTATATAATTACACTCGGACACTACCAACTATACTCGGAGCCTGTGGTACTGCATTTTGAAGAGTGTAATACAGTGTAATGTTGCATTATTTACATATTATTTACATATGAAAGAATTACTGGATAAAGAATCATAAAGAACCTGTTTATTATATGTATGAGTGTATGAAATTATAGGAAATAAAGATCATTTCTCTAGAAAAAAGAAAACCTGAATTTGACAGCAATGATATGAAAACAATTTATTACTCATATTTTCAAAAAAATTTAAAAGTATTCAAGTATTGAATGCTTTGGATATTCCAGAAACCAAAAAGATATTTGGTTATGCATTGTTACATATTTATTTATTTTATTTTTTAAATTATAATAAGTATGAATAACTTTATAAAAGTATAATTAAAATTCCTAGAAATTATTATATCATGAATTTCAGATTCTAAGATATTCAATTTTGAAAAATCTTTTTTAATATTTTATTAATAAAAAAAATTTTTTATATTTAACTTATTACTAATTATTTTTACATATTTGAACTAAAATATATTTTACTATAACTTCTCAAATAATATTACTAAATAATTATCAAGTGAAAAATAATATAGAACTAATATTAGAAAATTTTAAAAAGCAAAATTTTTCAAAAAAATTTTTCAATTATATTATTAATTTATAAAAAATATACTTGTTAACACTGGTGATTATTACTAGTCACATAAATATACAAGTTACAGTGTGAAACCTCTATAATAAAAATTTAATTAAAAATTGTTCAATCTTTTATATTAAAATTTTATTTATTATATTTAGAAATAAAATTTTAACTATAGAAATTGATAGTTTAAAATCTAAACTTTTAAAATTCAGTTAAAATTTTAATTTAATTTAAATTAATCAACTTTAAAAGAGTTGAAGTTTCTGTATTTAATTATATCTATCAAATTTGAGAAATTATTAAAAATTATTAACTATTATAATTTTTAAAATACCATTAACAGAAGTTTAATAATAAAAAATGAAATTTATAATTTTATATAAATACAGGAATATATTTTTTTGAATTTTTATTGATTAAAATTATTTACATAAACAAAAAAATTTGAGAAAATTTTTTTTCTATAAATAGATTTTTTCAAATATATATATATTCAAATACTATAATATAAAAGAAATCTGACTTATTATAAATGTGATATAAAAAAAATAAATTATAATTGACTAAAATATTATTTAAAAAATAGTTAAATTTATAAAAAAGATTATATATATTTTCAAAATTGATTTTTAATTTTTGAAATATTTTGTCTTTTTGAAATTTACTCAGAATTTATATTATATATATAAGTTAAAAAAATATCCAATTATAATTCAAAACTCTAAAATAATTTTATATGTAAGTATAGAAAAGACAATACTTAATTAATTTTCTCCTGACTAAATTTTGACTTAATATTAAATGTGACTAAATTATATATATTTTCAAAATTGATTTTGAATTTTTGATATATTTATCTTTTTAAACTTTATACAAAATCTAATTTATATATAGAAATAAAAAAATATTACTAATTAAAAATTTATAAATACCATACCTATCAAGTATTTTATAGGTATAAAAATAATGTATATGTTCATACTATACATCATCAGGAAATTTTTTCTAGTGAAAACCTTCGAAAGTTAATGTTAACGTAAGTATTTTGCTATTTTTCGATATGTTATCCTTCGAAGGTCTTCGCTAACCTTCGAAAGTTATCAATTTTGATATTTTCACGTGGCAAAATTTTGCGAATATTATCATTTTCGTAGTAAATTTATATCGATAACCTTCGAAG